>JAHZNJ010003512.1:0-15088 GCA_027744475.1 Lepidocyrtus cf. sotoi NNG-2020
ATTGAACGAAGCTTACTTAACACATTCCAACACGAGTAATCGTAAAACCTTTTCTGCTGCTAGCTTGCTAACTCAGGAAGAATGTGCGAAGCACACGAATTCCTGACTATAAACTGATTCATGTAAATCGCTCCATTCCATCAATTTTCTTAAACTAAATTTTTAGAACTCGTTTCATTTGAATTCTTCATTCATTTATTTGTCAGCTTAAAGTCGGAAACGCTTTTAATTTTTTCTTTTGGTTAGCTAATCATCCATAAAACAATCATTTTGTTCCTGCAATAATATATACTCTTTGCAGTAAGGTAAATTATCGCTTATGTACAGTTTGCATATCTGTTATTAGATATTTTCTTTACGTGTTGGTAGCTTGGCATAATGAAAACTACTAGACAAACTGCAAGAAAAATCTCATACCAAAATTCTAATTATTGGAAATTGAAAAAACTTATAATGGTATCAAACACTGCAATTTAAACTTTCATCACATACCTACTATGCATAATATGGAATGGATCACAAAATTAATTCAAAGGGATGTTTTAAAGTTTGTCAGTATTTGTAATGAATAATACATTATACATGTAATTTAGAACTTAGCTAGGACTCTGCTGTAAATTATATGGATGACAGGAAACGGCAAAATAATGTCATTTTAGTTTGCATTCGGAAAGCATACCAAATTATTGCATTTTAATAACAGTAAAGTTGTTTTTCATTTTGTATGACAGAGTTGGGCCTTTGAAGGAGTTTTCCTTTTTTCACTCCGGATGTTTCAAATGTTGCGTTTGTGGGAGCCGCCTTAGTCTACGGACCTATTACCATTCACAGCATGATCAAGATGACAAAGAGGTTTACTGTATGAGTCACGTCCCGAAGCCAGGACCCGGACATTTAGATGGTTCTTCAGTAGGCATTCGCGCTGCACTAAGTGTACCTAAATCAGTTCCTTATGTCAATGAACAGGTTTTAATGCTTTTTGGCCCGCACTACACACTAAACACCACCATTTGCAATTTGCTTTATTAAGGGGGTTGCAAAAATTTTGTATTTCGGCATTACCTAAGTTTAAATGTTTTTTTCTCTTGCTCACGACTACGTAGATTCGAGGGATGAATAGTAAATCATCATCGGAGGTAGAGTCAGCAAACAATATTCGCCCCAACACACAAGAGAACGGTTCTTTTCCGACGTTTGACACGCCGAGCCAACAACAAACACCAAACAAATCAAATAGATCATACAATTTTGGCCGTTTTGACGCTTCGGCTCTTCATATTGCCCACGCTCTCAAGGCTACTGAGCTTCAAAAGGCTTACAAAAAAGAGAAACCAATGCATTACTACTTGGTAAGAATAGAAATCTAATTAATTGCTGCAAAATGCTGAAAGTGCATACAAAAATGGTAAACCTTGCGGTTGTGTGGTTATAAAAAAATCTTCTGTTGATAAAATTTTTCAACAGCCTAAAGAAGAGCAGACAGAATTGGAAATGCGCCATCGTAAGGAGGAGGACTTACTTTACCTAAAATTTGCGAAAGCGAGAGCAGATGAAGAGGCTAGAATAAACGCAGAGTTCCGAGAAGAATGGGAACGAGAACTGGATAAATTGGCAAGTAAATTCGAGTCCCTGAGAATGGCTGAAGATCCTCAGACAATTAGTAAGTTAAGAGCAAAGGAAAAGGAAGATTTGGAAAGGCACATGACCATACGAAGAGACAAAAGGAGGGAGCAAACTACCAGAAAGCTTCTAGAGCATGAGAGAGCAGCAACCGCCGCGTTAGTAGAGAAGCAGAGCAAAGAAATGATGCACTTGATTAGCGAACGTAAGAGAGAATTTATCCAGAGAGGGGGTGAAGACGATGATGAGATTCAAGGAAATCAGGATTACGAAACTTACCCTCTGCAGCCCCCACCTCCTTCACCATCCTCAAATAACAAGCGGGATATTTATTCTGATCCAGTAGAATTTGCGGATATTGACAAAATAGCGATATCTGTAAGATGAAATAATTAAGCAATGATAATTTTGCTTGCTGTAAATTTTTATTCAGCAAAGATGAAATCAACAATTATGAATTTTACTCTTTCCAGGTCAGAGTGGTGATGGTGTTCATAATGGTCATGGGGATATCATCTCCCATTGCAAAGCGGTCATGACCACTGATTCTTCTGGTGAGTATAATTAAATTAAACAGTATACAGGTATTTCTCATTGCTATTTAATGGCAGTTAAATTAAATGAATATGTACAAATAATTTTGCAGGTGCTGCAACAGTGCGAATCGGAATGCCAGCGCAAATGGAAGGATGTCTTATTTTTCATTATAATCTAAAGATATATGACACAGAGGCCGATGTATTTGAGGGAGTGAGCTTGAAAAGGTTCGTTATGCAAAGTGTAAGCCCTCCAATAGTTTCCTTTAGGGTGCATGCTCCTTCCTCTGGAGCTTTTCTTTTAGATATATTTGCAAATGCCGTAACCCCAAAGGAATACCTTACTGGAGAACCGATGAAATTTAAATCAGTGTGCAAGGTAAGTTTTTGGTTAATTGAATAAATTAAGAGTTTAACTCCAAAATATGCAGTCATATATTAATAAAACTCTTATTTTTCAACACCAGGTGAAAATAGACTGTCCAAGTTTATCTACCGTGATGGTACCCCTGCCAGATTGTGCTTCTGGGGAATGGGGGCCAGCAAAAGCAACCAGACTCTTTGGCCTTGTACCGTTATCGCATCCCGATCCCTTGATATTCGCTGGACGTGAAGTAACCATTCATTTTAGGATGTCAAGACCGCTTACTGATTTTATGGCGACACTTCACAAGAATGGAAGTGACGAGAAAAAGTTATCCAAGTAAGATTAGAATCGTTATAATAAAATAAATTCGTACTACTTAAATGCGCCAGTTTCATAAATTCGCAAGTTTAACCGTTTGTATTATTCTATTACAGATTTGTTAGCCAGTCCGTTAGAAACGATGAAGTAATGTTTCTAATCTCGTTTCCTGAAGAAGGCCAATATGGTCTGGATATTTATACAAGGGAAATAGACGGAAGTGAAGTTGCGGGTTCAAGTGGGAAACAACTTCTCACACATTGTTGCAAATACTTAATTAACTCGTCAAAGAAAAATGTTATCTAATTTTTTATGTTGTGTGTGTGTGTGCTTTTTTTACAAACAAATAAACCAAAAAATATATTCCTACCTATTTATTTTTACGATCAATTTGCTGTGTAACCGAGAGTTTAATATTATGATGAATTATACATTTTCCTTTTGCTTACCTTGCTGTGAAATTAGCCACTAATTGTAAATTACACATACTAAACGTTTTTAAAAAGAGACTTCAAATCACAAATAAATAAAGGTTATACAGAAACACAAGAAGAGTCAAAATAGTATTTTTTACAATTGACAGGTTTATTTCGTAAACGATTCGTTTATAAATTTTAATCAATGAGCAGAATAAAAATACAACACTTCTTCATAACTTGCTAACACTCTAATTTTATTGCTTAAGTTAAACACGAACATGCATAATGTTTTAAATTATTTCAGTTCGTAAAAAATATGTCCGTGCGGGGGTTCACTCGGGATTTCCTTTGGGGAAATTTTTCCTCTTCAAACTTTGCCAGTTTTAAAAAAACAATGCACACTTTTAATCTTCCAAAAATTTGCTTGTCACAAAAACTTTTATCGACACACAATTTCAGTCACTCAGCTTACATAAAGCATTTTACATAGCAGAAGCAGAGCTTATATCTAAATACTAATAACTAACATGTAAATATTTGAGTAATTTTATTTTAGTAATTAGATGGCAATGATTGTTGAGTAAAAAGTTTTCAAAGCTCAATTAAGTAAAATAACACATTTTTATTAAGCTGTATGCGTGTGATTCCCACGATTTAAAATTTGAGTTCTTTTATGCGGTTTTCTGACTTTGCGAAGTCTCTTCCCAGGTTTTACAAGTGCTGGATTCACTCTTCTCCTTGATTTATTCTGTTGTGGTATTGGCTTTGGTACTGGCTTTGTTGTTCTGTTATTTGAATGATTTGCTGAGACTGTTGAAAACTGTTCTTTCAAACTTTCATTCTTTGGGATAAACCCATAATTTTCCTCTTCCAAATCTGGAAATTCTTCGTTCTTTCCAATAAAACCATAATTTTCCTCGTCCAAATCTGAAAGCTCTCCTTCGTCTTCATCGAATTCTTCCTCACTTGCACTTGCACTTGAACTAACGCTTTTGGATTCATTGCTATAAAATTTGAGAATAGTGGGAAGAGTAGGAAGCGTAGGAGGTGTACTCTGCTTATTATTAACAGTATTGTTTTCTCGTTCCATATTCCCATATTTTAATATT
The DNA here is from genome assembly GCA_027744475.1 of Lepidocyrtus cf. sotoi NNG-2020. Lineage (NCBI taxonomy): Eukaryota > Metazoa > Arthropoda > Collembola > Entomobryomorpha > Entomobryidae > Lepidocyrtus > Lepidocyrtus cf. sotoi NNG-2020. The sequence continues at coordinate 4,370 of JAHZNJ010003512.1, forward strand.
ATCGGAAACACTAGTTTTGGAGCCGGAGTAACCGTAAAAGACAAATACATAGGTGCCGTTGGAGTAATACGAACGTTTCGCGGTACTTGCGGATTTGCGGAGATAACTGGAAGCATATATTGGGCAGTATTAGTACCACCGCCACCACCTACGGTGATAGGAGTGTTTTCAATTATATTGTTAACTTTTATTAAGTTGGCGTTAGCATTACGTTCATGGCCCAAACTGTACTTTAATAATGGATTTGAAATATACTGGTCATTATGATTTGTTGGAACTAATGTAACGATGCGATAATCCTCTGCGTATGGTGAAGGGGTTGTTGATCTAACGAAAGGGGCTGGGGTTGTTGCCGTTGCCATTCTAAAGAAAACTTGAGGTGCTGCAGTGGTTGTAGTTTTTGTGGTATGCAAATGCACACTACGCGGCAGTGGAGGCGGTGGTGGTGGTGATGGGGTCTTATCCTTGTCTTCGATGCCGTACTTGTAAGAGTCTCCCAATAACGAGGCAAGGAAATCCGCTGGTGAAGTATGAGTGTACACTGAAGAGAGATGATCCAAGGCAGCGGTAGTAGGCACATAAGCTGGAGCAGGATGTGCATCAAAATTTCTTGTATTTCGGATTAGATTATCTTCGTGCATGTTTTGCTTAAACAAATTAAGTTGGTTTAAGGGCGGTGGTGTAACCGTGTATAAATTCGGCATGGATGATGAATGAACAGGAGATTCCTTAGCCAAATTCGGCAAATGTGTTGGGAGAAATGATCTAATGGGGCTAACTGAGCCCAAATTAATAATCCGAGGACTTCCAGTTGGCCGAGGTAATAGGATTTCTGATTTTTCAGTGCCAGTTGGATTGTAATAGATTAAATCATTTAAATTTCTAGGTACGGAAGGATACACTGTGTACAATGTGGTGGTACAGTAGTCCTGTGGTGGATAGTAAAACGCGTTGGATATTCTTGAGCTTGCCTCTTGGCGATTTACACCGAGGTCACCCAGTGTTACAATTGACAAGTTTGAAGATGTTGCGAAAGGCTCTACTTTAGAGTTTTTCCGGAGTAAATTCACATCTCGTTCGATTAAGTTGCGAATTTTCTCCATTTCATCGTGAGCTTGTGGCTCATTAACGAATACTCCCGGAGGGCATTTTATTTTAGAATCTGCATACTGCAACATAATAGCCTGGGAAGGGGAAGGCTTCAATTTAACAGTTTTAGGAGATAGCTTCATCGGTGGCCTAGTACCGCCTGATTCAGACAAAACGTAAACTAATGTTTTGCGGGGCAAACTGGTTGAAGAAACTTTGCCTGAAGTTTTTCCTTCTGGCTTTATTTTCACAGTTTGCAATTGTTTACCATGGTTAGCTGCACTTATACAATTATCATTGCTCTCTTCGGATTCCTCTCCAAAAATTTGAGGAAGGTGTGACACAGGCTTAATAACTTCGTCAATTGGTTCATCAGGTATTATGTTTTTCTCCGAAGTTAGAAATTCTGGTCTCAAAACTGGAAGGGAGCCAGTTGGGAAAATTGTTAGTTTTGCTAAATCTTTATTTGCACGTAGAATGTGCTTCTTGATTAATTCTTGATTAAATGGATGCCTCGTCGGAGGACCAAAACTGGGAATGAATCCTCTTTCCATAACTGGCTCTGAAATTGGAGCTGCAGCTTCTGTTGCGTGTATCAGAGATGGAATTTTTGGTTTTCTGAAGATGTATTTTGCAGGCGGTTCTGTCGGTAAACTTTCCACTACTACGTCCTGTAGCGTTTCTGGATGAAAATTAGAGACTTCTCGTAAATAGGCTGCCTCTTTCCTCAGAGTGGATTTACTGAGCGGAGCAACTGGAGCAGGTTCTGCATAAAATGAGGTAACTACTTCATCATCATCATTTCCTTTGCCTGTGAATCCACTCCCGGTGCCAGGGGAAGTGAATTTGGAAGTAAAAGGTTGGTACTCTGGAAAAGCATTTTGTTGACGTTGATCTGTTGAGCCATCATAATAGTCAATATTTTTATCGCCATTGCGCCAGTTAATGAAACCAGCGGAGTACTCGCCAGTTGGTGGAAGTGTTTGACGAAAAATTGGTTTTCTTTTTGACAAAGAAGATGCTACAGAAGAAGAGGATGCTGCCGATAGTGAACGTATAAACGATTCGTCCAATTCTTGTAAACTTGAGGTTACCTCTCCCTGTCGGTATAAATATTTTTGTAAATTGCTATTTTGAAGTTTTGGCGGCGGCGTCAGTCTTCGATACCTTAATGATAGGTCTGTAGAAAACGGTGAACTATTACTAACACTAGAACTAACATCTTTACTGCTAAATTCGAACTTATTCCTATTATTATGGTGATTCTCGCCATCAAATGTTCCTGAAAATGAACTAAACTTTGCAAGAGGAGTAGTTCGGGAGCTCCAGTCACTTATGTGCTTTTGGTAGTGCGATGGCAATACACCTGGAATAGTTCCAGCTTGTAAGAATAAGATTACCACCTGAAAATCGGGGAAACAACACAAAAGTTATGTAGAAATTTACCAAAGTTTTTTAAAGTTTTGCATGTTAATTAAAATTAATTAATCCTTACAATGTTAATCATTGTGGCTCTTCTGCAATCTTCCACTTTAAATATTTCTTGAGAAAATCATTTCTACGTAAGTAGGAAATTATTACACGATATATTTAAATAGTGTCTGCACTTCTGCAGACAAAAAGTTTGTCCAAGACAAAGCTTGATTTTTTTATTTTTGACAGCAAAAACGCTTCATATTTGCCACTTTTACTTTCGAAAATATCAAGTAAATTTCTGCCTTAGCAAATTCACACATTTGCAATAACAGCGCAGGGCAAATTCAAAAGTGAGCTTAACTAAACAAACAAAAACCTACATAATGGCAAAAAGTTTCAAAAAAATATTGTTATATCAAATCAACGGGAAGAATTGCCTATGTGTAAGAAAATAATAAAATTATATCACCTTTTTGTCATAATTCTGTTTTGCATTTTTTGATTGAAAAGAGATAACTGAAATGGAAGTAGAGTAAATTGCATAAAACTTGAAGAACTTTCAAAACGTGTGTGTGTGAACCAAAGTGCTTCCCTCAGCAAAAGCTTTAATATTAATTTGTGCAATGGCTTCTGACACAACGAAACGTAATACAATTTCCTTCATTTCATTTACCAACAACAAAGCCATGTTTTACAAACATAAACGGTGGGAACAAACTTACTCGAGGTAAGTAGTTGTGGCATTGCGCTTGCGCTTGCTTTAAGCTACGGTTAGGTAACAAGTTGTTAGTCTATTTAATTTAAATAAGTAAAATAAAACTTGACTTGCGACAATTAGTCTTTTGCTAAGTGCATATTATGTCAATCTTCATAGTTCACATTATATTGACTTCATCATCATCACAAAACTGATTAATACATGCAAGCAAACAACAAAAAATACATTTCCTCATGTTTGCTAATGTCTCATTTTATCCCACAGTACCATCTACGTAAGGGTAGTTAATGGGTGGACAAATAATATATTATTACAAATATTTCACTTACATTTTCATATAAATTAAATGCATTTTGATGCATACTTTTGCTACTACTACTACTGCATAAAAACAATGGATTGAGCTAACAACTTGCTATTAGCAAGCAGCAAAAGTCGTTGTAGAAGAATCGCTATACTTATTCCTTACGGTCGGTCAAATAAATGCGCAAAATGACAGCAGAACCTGACACGAGTCATTTCAGTTACCTATTCCTAGTTTAAATTTAAAAGGAAGAAACGAAGAAAATAATGTTAATGTTTCATCAATCTAGTTAATGGCGTCCTTTATTCTTCTTTCAATCAAACGCGGTGATCTCGGGCAAGCAAAATGTCTCAACAACATACAATGGCAGATAGCAATCAATAGGTGCAAACTAGACATGACGAAATCAGATCAATGCGTCTTTACCTCAGCGGAATGGAAACTGACATGATCATAATCATTGTTGATGTCAGATTTTGATTTTCTCCCCATTCACAGATCAGAAAAGACAAAAACGAAGTTTCTTTCTGAAAATTTCGTTTGGTTTATAATATAAACTGTTGGATTTGGTCACGCAGAAGTGATTCGATTCAGAAGAATTCAATGAAGAATTGCCTACAGATAAATACATATAATTATTATAAAGAAAGCGAGAGTACCTTACCTGATGTCGTTTATAAATCTGCTCTGATGATCTGATCGTCGATCAAACTACTTCATTTTATTTATTATTATGATGATGATGGACTATATGTTCTCAATGGAATTATGAACAAATGATGAATTATTATAAGTGTTTTCTTTGTTCTTACTTTTTCGTCATGTTTCAATCAAATGTCTTTCGAATTAGAAATTTTTTTAAAAACTTTCTCAGCATGGCTTTTTTAATGCAATATGATAAGAATAAGTCACGAAACCATAATATTATTCGAACAGTAGTTATTTACTAGACTTTAATTCAAAGCACTAGAATTTTGAATTTAATATTATTTTTGGTAAGTTATAATTAGAGTGGACAATACCAAAAGTTACACTAAATTACAAAATAATAGCAACTGTTAATAGTAGTAATATAATGCTTGAACTTTTTTTTATAGATACGCGATTTTTTTGTACAATCCATAATATTTAACAAAATATTTGAGTAAAAAAATATAATAAAATGGCAACTTCACCCTTTTTGCAGAATTATACCCTCTCACATCTTTCCATTATATGTAGTACTGCATTTATTTGTAGTCATTATACCCACCATCACTTTGAGCTTCTTTATTCAAAAGATTCCCATTTACAAAGCTTTGTTTTACCACTTCAATTACACCGAGATTGTTTAAATAGGCAAATTCCAAATCAAACTTAATGGATTTACAAACAGGTACTTTTAAGAAGACATGTACATACATTGTTTTTTAATTCGTAACCGCACTGACGCATACATTACATACCCAAACATTCTGAATAGAAACTTGTAAGAAAGTACTGAAGCAATTACTCCAGAGACACAAAGCATAAAATATTATTTCTGGAATTTGTCGACATTTTAATTTTATTATATTGCATGCAATAAAATTGACAACGAGTTGTAAATTATAAACTTTCATTATATTAAAGATCAAAAACAAACAAAACCTTCGTTAAAAATTATTACTTTTAATTCAACTTTTTAACCCGGTCTCCATATGACACAGATGTTGAGGGTAGATCCGTTGTTGTTGGCCTTGCCGTGGTTCTAACAGTCGTTGTTGCAACGGCAGCCTGAGTTGACCGTTTCCTATTTGGAGAGGGTGCCTCAACTACAACAGGCTTGGGACCAGACGCTGCTCCAAATGGAGCGCCATATTCTGAAGATAAGCTTGCAGTACTCTTGCTGGGTTTCTTGGCAGCTTTGTATCTAATAAAGTAGACTTCTGGCTTGCTTGGTGGAGTTGGTGGGTGGGTTGGTACGATTACTGGTTCTGGTGGCTCTACGCGTGGGATTAAGATGTATACAATGGTTTTCTGCTTTGGTGGGGGTGGGGGCAAAACCAAATCAGGCTTGGGAGCTTTGGGACCTTTAACGTAAACTACGCGGTACTCAATATTATGATCTGGACCTGCACCAGTAACCATGGGAGGTGGACCATTAGAAGCTCCTTGTGGAAGTGGTGGTGGGGCTCCATAGGTAACCTGAACGTTGGCAGGGGCTGAGTGTTGCTGCTGCTGCTGTTGTTGCAGCTGCTGTGAAGGAAGTGAGTATTGCTGTTGCTGTTGAGAGGAAGATTGAATCTGGGTGGGGGCCGCATACTGGGGTTGTGTTTGAATATGAATTTGAGGGAATGAGAGTGACTGGAGATGTGGGGCCGCAGCGTAAGTAGCCTGTGGGGCTGTGTATGCTACAGATTGTTGCTTTGGAGTTACATATTCATGATGATGCTGGTTTGTGGAGGCAGAGGTGTATGGAATGGATGAAGTGTGTTGTTGGTGGGTTGTTGTGTAAAGCGGTTGACCTGAACTGTAAGCAGATGTATCTTGATGATGTCTGGAATCGTGCGTTGTGACGGCTAATGGACTACTTTCAGCCGTCGCTTCACCAAGAGAAGGGGATTGTACGGCGTAGCGAGCAAAGTGGGATGATGTGGGACTGTCGGCTGCCACTCCTGGGATAGACAGGGGCTGTTGTTGTTGTGGCGAAATCGAAAAGGATCTCCGAGACGCTGATGGTGAAGGCGCTATATGAATTTGAGCTACAGATGGAACTGATTGAAAATTCAGCTCAGAGCTTGAGCTTTTAATTGAGTAACTTGTAGGAGGCTCTGCGGTGGTGACTAGCACCATAGCTGATGCTAGTATCTGAAAAATAAAAGAAAAAAATTAAATGGTGTGAAATGAATCACGTTAAATAAATAAACGAAGAAGGGATGTTCTAGGTTGAATGCGTTTGCGCTCGTATATAGTAAACAACAAAACAATTTTTTAAGTGGATAATAATTTAGTTTAAAACTGCTACGTTCACGATTGTTTTTAACGTTAAAGATTATTACATAAACATTTAACACATTTTCTCGTTTCAAATAACTAACGCATTTTACGTCAAGAGATTTTGTAATCCTCCGCTAGTAAATGGCACCTTTCAAATTTGCGTTATTAGGCGTATGTGTCGTGATGATGATGAGCGAGGCCGACAAAATTGTCATTGACCATCATTTTTGATTCTAGTAAATTGTAAACAGTACCTCGCCGTACGTGTATTACTATTACTCGTACTTATAAGATTAAATAATGGGAGCCAGTACATACCACAAAAATTAGGTAACATCAATCATAGAGTTGCTTTTAAATAAAATTCGTAACTACATGAGCATTTATGGCATAGTTTTTAAAAATTCTTAACTTATCCACGCCACTTATCTAATCATTGTGATTAATCTTTGCCTCATAATAGTTTCATCTTTTCTTCCACAATAGAATTTCAATAGGTAGCAAGTTTTTTCTTAAATAAATTCTTTAAACTTTGTGGTCATTCGGAAAAAAATCTTTAGAAATTTTTTTATAATCACTTTAGAAGATGAATTCGGAATATTGTGTCATGCCAGTAAAGTAAAAGCGTTCAGTTAAGTTGATGAAGTTGATTGCATTGCAATAGGTATTGTCAGTTTGGAATTTGGAATGTCTCAATAGTAGTCAGTTGTTCAATTAATCGTTAATCGCTTCACTAACCTTTTTTGGTTAACCTTTTTTGCTGTCAGAAATAATTTTGACACAAAAGACGACGACGACGTGCGGGTTGACGGTTTGATTTTTAATAAATAAACAAATATCAAACCATTAGCTTTTTATAAAACCAGCAGAAACCTATCAAGCTTTTCAACATCATCATCATCATCAAACTTACTGCGAACATTTTACCCTTATTTTTCATCAACAACTATGAAAACACGCTTGATACAATGGTTAATTATAAAAGGTACTGTCAACGTAAGAATGAATGGCGGTATTCATTGTACAGTGAAATAATAAATTGAAATATCTAACAAAAGAAAAGAACCAAACAATGATAGTTGTCTAAATTAAATCAGAAAACTAAAGAGAAATATTTTCAATATTTTCATCTTTTAATACGGCTATTGCCTTTTTAAAAAAATATCAAACAAAATAACTGAAACTGAAAGTTAGAACGACAGTTCTTTGGCCAGTGCGTTATTTTTAGATTTTTACAAATCTGGGCAGCAAGGAAAATGTATTTCAAAAAATTATTGATATGTTGCGCTAACTCTACTTCAAATCATAGATACTCATAAATTTCCATGTCCGTTAGTAGTAATAAAGTTTAATTCTTGCCATATTACAGCACTTTCTTAATTTTATTTGTCTATTTCTCAGTTTTGCTCAAACTAAAAGATACGTATCCGCTTGATAACGAAGGAAATTATCCTCATCATGTCATTTTTCTGTCAAATGTCTTTTTGTAATGACAAATGAACAAAACGTCTAATATTTATTTGACGTTTAAATGCCATTTTGAATTGTTTTATTTTATTTTGTTATTAGTTTTTTCGAAATTCTTTACAAAATGGACTTAAGGAACTTTCACTCTCGGAAGTGAATGAAATCATAATCTGAAAACTTCAGAAAATTTAGACGTATATGCCACACAGACGTCTAAACTTTATCCGAACAAACATTGCTTTTCATTACTTTAATTTATTGATTAATTGCATTAACGTCTTGACTATAAACTAACTAACCGTTACGAATTCAACTCTGGTTTTCTCAAGTCATCACATTTTTTTTCTTTCTAATGTAATGATGATTTAAAATCAACTTTAGTTTTGCAACTTTTGCTATCGTTAAATATTGCATCATTTCTCAAATTAAAGTTCTATTCAAGATCCAAGACGTGAAGAACGAGGTGATTGTCCGTACAATTTATATTAACTAATCAATCATTCAATGGCAGTCAGCGCAGTATTTGAATAAAATTGTAAAGTAGTAATGAGCATTATAATAATAAATAAAATCATCATCATCATCATTCATTGCCATTTGCGTTATTACTAGCGTCTGAAAAAAGCAGATGAAACGGTGATGGTCACGCTTATTCTTATTCTACCTTCACAAAAAGTACGTGGCCGACGAAGATGATGATGACGGCCCTCCAATTACATTGCTTTGTTGTGTGACTAAGTTTGCATCATTCTCACCAAAATTTCTTGGATGCTGCTGATGCTAACAAAATAAAACTTCAACCTAATTGTAAGTTACCCACTTAAAATTCTCCCCACGTCAATAATAATAGCCGACATAATATTATATGAATAAAATGAATCCATATTCTCGTAATTTATCTACTTAACGTCATTCTTTTTCGAAGAGTCATCTTTCAATTCATTTAACACTAACACTTCAAATTAAATTAATGTTTGATTTTCGTAACCGTGCACAAAAATTATTAGTTGGATTTTAACCTAATTCCAAATTATTAAAAGCTGACATTTTACGTGGCAAAAAGATAGGAAAAAGGTGGAACTGGCGGAAAGGAGAATTTTATAAAAAAAATAAATAATGACCTAAAAAGGCGATACCTTTTTAACCAAACCTTTAAAAAGAATTTTTGTTAATAACAAACAAATTTTATTTGAATTAATCTACATATTTTTATGCACTGAGCAAACACACTATGCTTTCCGTCATATTATTTTGCTTTTCGTGGGTGGTTGATTGGTATAGCCCAGACGTCTGGCTGTTACAAACCTTTTAATTTTTGCACTATTTTAAAGAAGGATATTTGCTATTCAGTCCCAATCCTATCATAATCAATGAAATTTCATTTGAAGATGCTACAAGAAAGTCTTACAGCGCTACTAACAGATATCCTTACACGCATTGAATAAAAAAGTTCCTGTTTACACTAATTAATATGTAAAATTAATGTTTACAGTTCAAGACGAGAAGTTTGTTGATTGATCATCTTCATCATCTACCCACCCTAAAAGCTTAAAATCAACACTGCTTTCGAAGAGTAATTTTCGTGAATGGCCGAATGACATCAAATCAGAAAATAATCATATCACGCGAATTTTATAATCATTTTCGAGCTACCCTTTTTTATGTGCCTATTCCCCAATCAAAAATACTAATGTATCTCTATTCTCAAGTATCCCTATCTCGTCATAAGCAGTTGGATTTTAATGTAAATATTGAATTCAATGAAACAAATAGAATTGCCCACGCTAGGCTTCAATTATATAGGATTTGAAGGCAAATATACTTTCACTTTTCTTTTAAGAAGATAAATTTGAAAGATTGGTGAAGTAGCAGTAGTAAAATGCATGAGCGTTGTGCATCTCACCAGCATATCTTTTAAAATTTTAAAACAGAAAAACCAGTAGATGTTGACACACATTTATTACTATAAAGTATGTGCCGTTTGCAGTTCGTTCAGTTCGCATTACTCACTCCAACTCTAACAACAATCGAGTAAAAATAGTACTTACTTAGTAAATTAACATCTTTATTATTACACAACACAGAAGCGCTGTGAAGGCATAGGCATAAGCACCAAAACGAAAATGGTCAACCACGCAAAAGGCGCATAAAGACATCTTTGCTATAATAAAAAAAACCTGTTGTGCTTTATGGGTCATAGTATAGTCATGAGGATATTTGGCATCGACAAAAATTCACTGATTACTAAATCATCATCGTCGTCGTATACTATGCAGGCAGGTTATGATTACTTCTTATTATTAAAACAGAAATAGAAAAATGGGCTCATTTTTTTGAAAAAAAATGCTATATCAGTTATTCATTCAGTAAAATTCTTTATTATATAATTTAGGATGAATATAGTAAGCATGAAGGTATGCACAAATTATCACATAATAACTACCTACTTTAGTCTAGTATTCATTACAGTTTTCCTTACTATAAACTATTCTATACGTCAAATTTGCAGAGATGAGCAACTTCCACGTGGTACACCAACAACTTTTAATGCAGTATCATTTCTCCGATCAAATAAAATAAAAAGCTATTTATGCACGTAACGCACTGTAAAATAGAACGTGTTATTTATAGCTTTACGATCAAAATATTTGACGGGGCAATTATGCATAATTATTAAGCCACTTTAGTGAAACCTATTTCGAAGACTTGTGGCACAAATTTGCACGTCATAAAACACCTGGCTGTGATGTTACGCATACAAATGAGC
>JAHZNJ010003513.1:0-18990 GCA_027744475.1 Lepidocyrtus cf. sotoi NNG-2020
TAGCGTTAACCATTTACATTTTGATATTTCTGCCCAGTACAATGACGAAAATTCGACGACGACGCTAGAAGACTCTTCGAGTCTAATAAATTAGAAGTAACTTGTTTCAGAAAATGAGCAAGTAATGAGTGGTTATCGTAACCATAAAAAATGAGGAGTTTGATCCACTTCGTTATTATTATATGCAAATCTAATCTGAAAGTTACATAATAACAAGAGTTGTTATTACAAAAAAGCATAGCATAGCATAATATGAAATATGTTTGTACTAAATATCATTATGCCTTGGTTTATTTATTTATGGACGTGTAGGTAAGTTGGTAGCTATTTTGTGGTGTGAATGGGCTAATGGCTATATACTTATTTAGGTAGTGGGATTGTGGGATTTGAGCGGCTGATAATTCCCTGATTATAATTATTATGACTCATTTTGTTGCAGTATTAGTGAAAGGGAAGGTTTTGAATGAAATCAGGGCAGATGTGGTGGTGGTAGCTTTTTTTATATCAGCTCATTAACAATATCAAGCTTTACTCTTTACTCCGTATGTTTACTTCGTCTATCATATCATGAGCTCACCACAACCAGAAACGAAGGAAATATTCATTTTGACTAACGACGATATGATTATGATTTATGATTTTAACACTGACTGAAAATTATTTCTACTTCTGACAAGTGACGGCAAGCTTACTGCTGATGGTGATAGTGGTGGCGTAAAAGCAGAAGTGGAACGTGTGAATTATGATATGATAACCGTTCTCCCTTTCTACACGCTGCTTATCATCAGGATAATTTTCACCATTGCACCCAATACAAAATTTCTTCAGCCGAGTCTAGACAGTTTTGCTTGAGGATGTGCTCATTTGTATTATCAATACAATAAACTAGATATATTGTAATAAGAAATTTTACCGAGATGTGTTAATTGCGGCGATGCAATCAAGTAATTAGGTTGGTGTTAGCAAGCAATAACATATTTATTGGTTAAATAAATTGTAAATTTATTATTCTCTTTTTATTTTGCAATTTAGCAATTCAAGGGAGTGGGTGAGTGGATATGGGTTTAAAAAAGTAAAAACTGTCATTGCTCACTTAAATGCAGCAGTACAACCGTTGTTCGCTGTTAACAGTTATCTTTCTTTACAACAACGATAGGCTGCCATTTAGGTATAATAATGAGTTTATTTTGAATGCTCTCTTCTCGTCTGAAAAACTTGTTAATAAATTATAAGGTAAAAACAAGCCATTGGACTCTGCTAAATTACTCAATTAATTTTGAACACTTTTTAAAACGAGCATCTATTTTCCCTTACTTTGTTTTGTCAATTTAAAGCTTTTGAAGTTTTAAGAGCCTCATGTAGATCTTAAGCTCATGAACATCGTTCATCATTTTTTCTTTTCGAGTAATAAAGAGCGAAAAAGTTGCGTTATATTAAAGTTCTGAGTAGATGATGTTGGCTTCGTTGATGACGAAAAAGTATAGAAAAACGAGAAAACAATGAAGAAAAACTATAATAGGAAAGTTGTCATACTTCAATGGCAAAATGGTAATGTTCGGTCATCCTTTCTGCCGCTTTCCTTATATGTCGCAGGAGGGGATGGATGGATGATGCATTGAGCGCCAGTCTTGTTGTATGTATTATCATTAAAGAAGATGTACGACGCAGAAGCGATAGTGATGGCGATGATAATAATAATAATTATTAGCAAAAGGCTAAAGGAAAATTCACCAATCGCCAGGCTGCCTAACGAAATTGAATACCAATAAAACGTTATGATGGAATATTTTCCTTTTATATCTTAATAAAATAATAAATTCAAGGACATTTCTCTTTGCTTAATCCCTTTTAAATAATATTATAATGTAGAAATTATACATTGTAAAATAAAAATTTACAATAATAACTTGATGCTTATTGTTAGATTAGCAAACGGTAAAATCATAATATAAAAGTATCTGTGGACATTTGTAACTTCTTAATCTATACACTTTGCGTAAGTTTGGTTGTCGGAATTCGTCTATCCTCGTTCAAAAGAAAGACTATACTCCTTTTTCAAAGAATCTATTCAACAAAGGATAAAATTGATGCGCATATTATTGTGTTGTTAATTTTTACTAGCAGGAGACATGTCCAACCATTTGCAAGCATGTTTTCAAGATTTCATATTTTACTCTTACGCTGCGAAAGTATTTTGTCAATGTTTAAAAGGAGGCAAAATAAATAATTCAAATTTGCAGTTCTTTATGGCTCTTTTGTTCTTGATGTTTTATGGTGGTGGTGTTGCCTACATTCATTTGCACTAACAAAGTTGTCTTAAATGAATTTGCAAGAGTGAATAATAATGATACATTGACCTTTATTATGCTTTACGTTTTAAGTAAGTCTGCTTGCACACACAACTTTCCAATGTATTGCAATGACTCCGTAGGTAAATGAAAATGATGAAGAACCTATTCGAATTTTAAACGGAATCTTGCTTAACGATAATTTTACTACGGCTCATGTAATGCTTTTGTTCATTGGTTTGTTTACCTGGCAAAATCGTCCATATTTGTTGTTACAGGAAATTGTAAAAAAAAAAAACTTTTAACCGAAAAATGTAGTCAGTTGGTTAAAGTTTTAATAGCAATACTTGGCAGCGTCTTTCAAACGAACTAATTCGATGAATTTTTAATCCAATTATGAAATGGCACACATTTACACGAAAATTTAGTGATAAATTAATTCCATTCTTACATAAACAGATTTAACTTGAAAGAAACAACTTCTTGCAAATAATACATGAATGTAAGTTTGTAAATATTTTAATGTTAAACTTATTTGCCGGGTTAAAGTCCTTTTGAAAGAAATATTTTATATAAAAATATTTGTAAAGCATGTTAAAAATTTGTCTCGATCTGTTCCACAGTCTATGAAATGTCTTAAGAAAACCCTCCTGCTACAACGTTTATCCTTTCCCGCATGAATAGCGAAGATAATAAATTAGATCGACGGTTGCGTCGTCACGTCATCGTCTATTTTTTTTCAAAAGTAAAATAAAAACTCTTTCCCTGTTGTTGGTTGCTTCCGCTTTAATAAATTTAGATGCAGATAATTAAAAAAAGGTCTTGAAAAATATCAGTATTGCCTTCTCAATCATGTTGAGTGTGAGTTTGTGTAGAGTTTGGAAGAGAAACAAGAGATTAGAAAAAGGGTTTTTAAAAAAAAACATCTTGGATTTTAGAGGTTTTAGTAGCAGAAGAGAAGCAGTTAAATACATTTCTTATTAACGTGACGAAAGATATGTTTCTCGCTTAGTAACTCTAGTTCACTTACGTTCATACTGCTCCCTACTTATGTACATACCTATTTGAAAGAAAATATTGCATCAGTGCACTTTAACAAGGAATTCAAGGCTTTTCTGGTGGTATGGAAATTGGAGTGATTTATACAGGAAGAGAACATCATGTCATTTTTACATGAGTAATACGCAGTTGGTTCAATAATCGGTGTTAGATCAATACGGAACTCCTTTGAGACAGGAGACAGGAATCGATGTAAAGGTCTTAATAGTCAGCTCTAAGGCAATTGCATTTATGCATGTATGATGCTGGGAAGCTTTTGGATTTTAACTGATATAATGTGAAGAAACTAGCTCTGGAGTTTGTTAAATAAATCGAAAATATTTTCTTTGGATTGCTTTCACAATCACAAAGCACTTCCTGTTTTAGGCCAGGTTAATCAAATACTAACAAAATTAGTAATAGACGGAAACGGACAATTTATTTAGCATAAATACATACATATGTGAGAAATTAACACGCGGATGTATCTTCTTAATTTGTTCCCAAAAATAAATTATATAAATACACTTTGATTGCTGTTTTATTACCTCCACAGGTAGTTAAAAGGTAAATTCACGTTTGATGTCAATGAGCTTATAAAATGTCGTCAGCAGCATAATCAACCATTCGCTTCCTGCTTAAAAAAGCTTAAAGTTTAAATTGTAAAAAGTTTTTATTGCACTTTTTTACTCCCTTTCCAGCCATAAAAATCATCACTGTAACTTTTTCGGTGGCATGCGCAGCGCACCTATCACACACTTTTAAATCAAATACCGTACGGGTTTGATTTTTGGTGGTGATTTCGAAAGATGTTATTTGCTGCTTTCCGATTATCATCGTTCTTTGTCGCTTTAGTGATTATTATTATCATTACTTATTTCTACTGCTTTTTTAGGAGTCAGTGAAGTGAGATTTATTATCATTATAATCTCATGATGCAATGATGATCGCCGGACAGCAGTTCACAAACTAATCATTTCCTTTTCTTTTATAGTATTACACATTAAGCCCTA
This sequence comes from Lepidocyrtus cf. sotoi NNG-2020, assembly GCA_027744475.1. Classification (NCBI taxonomy): domain Eukaryota; kingdom Metazoa; phylum Arthropoda; class Collembola; order Entomobryomorpha; family Entomobryidae; genus Lepidocyrtus; species Lepidocyrtus cf. sotoi NNG-2020. The sequence goes on from JAHZNJ010003513.1 coordinate 4,340, forward strand.
AAAAATTCAAAAACGGTTCAATGTTGTGGGTGTACCAATCACCTGAAAACAAAACAAGTCTTACTTTACTTTGCCAACAACATTAACAACAGATGCGTAGTAGTAGTAACTGTAACCATTATTTGGAAAATTGTTGTTACCAATAAAAAGAAGTACAATCGCGATATGAGGGTTGGCCTCAAACGCAAAGACTAAGAAAAAATCAATTCGGTGTAGGTACAAAAAGTCTAATTAGGCCTTCTAATGATGATTGTGAAGATAATAATGACGATGAAGGGTGGAGTGACATTCTTCCATTCTTTTTTCCACATGAATTTCCTATTCTAAAAACTCATAGAAAAAATACATTTTATCTTTTGTCAAGTAACGTTTGCTGTTCTATGATAGGCAACATTTTATAATTTTGCAAACGAAAAGAGTTCCCTAGCTGAATGAATTCTGTCGGTTGTACGACAACGACAACAACGCAATCACTTCTCTGCTCCTCCGTTGCTGCCGTTGCCTGTTGTTGCTGCTGTCGATATGGATTGAATCCCGTTATCTATAGCAGCTGCTCTTATGTTAAATTGTCTGTGAATGGCGTCTTTTGCTTTGCTTGCTTGCTAATATGAGATGCGATTGACTCGAGTGATATCCCTAAATTACTAAGCAATAAAATCCATGCAACGTGTTTACTTGTTAGAATTTTTTCTAGATTGAAGTTGATGATAAAATGTCTAACAAAAATATTTTTATTGCTATTTCGTGTTACATCTTTAAATAGTAGAGCAACCAGCAACAACGACGCCACGCAACGCAAAGAAATAAAAAAAATAAAGCGGAAATAAACGAAGATTTCGCAAAATAATAATAATAACCGTCACAACAGCGCAGTGTACACAATATGTATATTTTGAAAATTAAAATAAAAACGAATATTGCTGCATTAAAGGAATTTTAAAAATATTTTTTAAGAGAAGAAAAGAAACAACTTTGTCACGAATGAATCATTGAATGAATGGGTAGAGAAGTAAACGCTGTTCTCTCGTAGAAAATTTAGCAGCGTAACTTTAGTCAGTTCCGCTTAGAAATTTATTACGTTCACTATCCCAACTTGCAACAATGACTTGACTACTAAAAATGGTAGGAAATATTAACCAAATACTGTAGTTGAAGGGGTAAGCTGGAGTCGTATGACCCTGTCTCTGGATATCATGATCGTATGTCAACGTACACGTCACGCTATAATATATAACCCAGTAGTGCGAAATTGGAATGTTGTACAATATTATTGTTTTTATTCTGTTGACGGACATCCTTATCCTTGACTAGGCGTCTCTCATCAATTTTCGACTAATGTCTTGTGAGTTGTTTTAGAGAGGCAATGCCAGCTTGTTCAAGTTGAATGTGAAGACGTATGCTAATGTTACGCTAGATTTATTTTCACCGAATTTTACTTTACTTTATATTACATACGTAGCTAACTTGGCTGCCTCTTGTGGCTGAACTAAAGCCACATCTTTATCACCGATAATCAGTTTACATGATGGTGGTGTTTGTTGGTTGATGATACGATCTGAAGTTTCAGCGTCAAAGACTTCTAATCATTTTAAAAATTTGTAAAAAACGTTTTGCTAACCTTTTTTTGTTTTTTAAAAAAGATAAGATTATTTATTCGTTCATTCATGCCACGCCAGTTTGTTCAAGAAGATAGCAAAGAACTGTAAAAGCAAACAAACTTTTAATATTGTTGACTTCGCGACTCCCTGTCATCAGTTAAAAAAAGAGCAACACCAACGAAATAACAACATAATACTTTATGACAGAGCAAAATAAATATAAATGCATTATGTTATGCCATTTTCGCATGTGTTTAAGACATCAGTCAATATTGAAATGAGCTTCAGCAAATAAATTTATGCGGTAGTAAAACAATGGATTTATTTACTGACCGGTCGACCGACCCTTCCTTTCCTTTTCTCTCCTGTCGACTATGAAACAAATTCAACATTAAACCAAGGGGATCAATCAACATTGTTGTTTTATTATTATTTGAGTGACGACGAGTGAGTTTGTTTAACTTTGTGTATCGTTTTTGGGACATGGGAACGGCTTCAGTTATTTTATGGCGCCATCATCATCACCATCATGGCAAGTAAAGCTAAATGCAAACGCAAAAACGACCATCAAATTGTCAATAAAGCTCCATTACTACTTCGTATACTCATTCGGCGAATATTGATGCTTTCCTTTGAGGCTTTGGGGAATGGTTTCGCCTGCCTCTGGGGAGGAAGACGACAGAACGGTTCTACGCTGCCGCTGTTTATTATTATAATGAGGGAAATGTAGGCTGCTCAGTTTTTTTTTGGTAATAAAACAAGGATATTTCATGGTGATGATGTGCATTAAAATTTTCAATTATTTGTGCGGTTGGTTGGATCAACCTAAGAACAGTAAAATAGTGGTAGTAGATATATTATGGTTAAAAACTTTTATGCAAACTGGGGAAACGTGCATGAAAATGGTATTTAAATAGCCATGGCCATGGCAAAACGGAAAAAATTCTAGAGTGCTGCTACTTCTTCGTAAGTCTTACTATAATTGTCTTATATGTCTTATATGATAGCTACTATGATTATTGTTATCATCATCACCGTCAGTATTGTCATCATCGTCGTCATACAAAAAAAAAACCATTATGGCCACTACCGAGAGACAAGACCACTTCTTTGACTATTCATTGTTGAGGGAGTGAGCGACTGAGAGAATAAAAGAAGAAACAATGAAAGAAAACATGCTCGATGCGGTGCGGTGGTGGTACAGCGTGTCCCCCAAGCATGCCATTCATTCAATTCATCTTTTACATTGAACTTGGTCATCCTCCTTCCTACATTTTCAAAGCGTTTTTTCTCTCCCTTATAGATAGTCTTACTGAAGTAAATGGAATAAAAAGCTCATTAGCTCATTAAAAAGAGTTACACAAAACAGCATGCGGGAGACAGATTAAGTTGATCATATTCTTTCAAACAAAAAAACAACAGACTCTTTTTGAAAAAGAAGATAGTAAACTCAAAAGCGTAATAATAATAATGTAATGTGGAATAAATTAACAGCTGTTAAAATCAGCTTTCCGTTTCGTTCCTCTATCCCTATACTTATAGTTAAACTTACCTCATCTTTTCTTATGCGTGGCATCACCAGTTTCTAACAATACGAGCTGCTCTTCTGTTCTGTGGTAATTGTCTTTTCTCTCAAGTATATTGTTTTCAGTTTTGACACTTGACTTTGTTGACTAGCTCTTCTGCTGCTGATGCTCTTGTTGTTATCCTGAGGCAACAAAATGTGAAAATAAATTTCTTTTTGGTTGGCCAAATGTGAATGAGAGCAAACCAGTTAGTTGAAGTTTTGGCTGGCTACAATAGTTCAGTGTGGGATTGCTGTACTATTGTTTCTCAACATTTTGCATGAGCTTGAGCAGTGAAATGAATTGGCTGTGATGTTTTTGAATTTGAATGGTACGCGACGATCATCATGATATATTTACCTGTCTTCTTAACGCTCAAGTAGTAAACTAATTAAAAGAATTTATACAATGAATGGAGGAAAGGGTTAGAGCAGCAGCAGCATAGCAGTTATTCATGTTTTCAACTTTATAATGTAGTAGTAGACCTGCTGATGGATAATGGTTTACGTAATTTTAATTTGAAACTGGAAGGAGGAGACAACGAAATTTTACTAATGATTAACTTTTTAACTTGGCTGCTAGACTCACAAAACTACGGGTAAATAACCTGCTTTTTGAAAGATTGAGCGCTAGTAAAGAAGGGCAGAATCGTCCTGCTTCTTCTGCAAATTTTTCGGACCTTCTTTTCTAAACAAATGAATGCATAGCTAATTTAACGAGGAAAGTTTACATAGTGGTAATAAAAGATAGAAAAGTGAGTAGGGACAAGATTTTAATTTTTTATGAGTTTTAGTCTTGTTCGTAAGTGTTCAGGGGGAGGTGGCTCACCACCAGCGTAATGGATTTTAGTTCTTGTAAACAGCTTGTTTATTATTTTACTTGGTTATGTATTTCAATTATTTTAATTTAAGAAAATCGTCCCTAGAAATCATGTAAAGGAACTCCCACTCCTAAATTTTATTCATTTTTGAAGCATCATTCTTCATACGTTTGATTTATGGACATGACAAATATTTATATGACGAGGTAAAACATTTTTGCCTGTTATTGAGGTTTTAGTTTGTGAAATTCTTTGAGGTAGGCTTAAGACGATAAGAAGAGGATCAATTTCTTAAGAAATCTGTTGGGAGTTTTGTTCATGTGAAGTATTTTGCAGTACATTTGCAATTTTTTTTACTTTCAAAGAAAACTTTTGGTTGGTTTGGTTGTTCTTTTCTAAGCTTTTTTATCCTTAAAATATTAAAATTCCTATGCCCATTATAGTAATTAGTGAAGAAGATACACATCTTAATTATTATTCCTTTCCGCTTAAGGAAAAAGGCAATCTTTAAGACAACCTTCATCAAAGAACTTCTTTTGATTATAATAAAAGTTCATTAAAATTTAAGGAAACATTAATTGACAAAGTTACTGACAAGGAAGGTTAAGTCAATGCTGAATAATATGTAAAAAATATATAATAAGAATCATCAGCATATTTATTGATATTGATGATGAAAGATGAAAGTTATGACGCCATCATATCAACATCACGCCAAAATGCATGAATGTGCTCAAACCAAGTGTCCTTTGATTAACTAAAATCTCTTGCAAATAAAACCGCGTAATAAAATCGGCTAACATATAATCATACAGCAAAAGTGTAGCCTGGAGGAACAACGATGCAGCCAACTTCTTGTAGAATGTTTTCTTATGTACAAGCAATACGTATTATAATTTTATAGATTTCTTTATCCCACATATTAGGAACTTCGTGATAGGTTTATTTTTTGCCAAAATAAAACTCTCCTGCTTCCTAAACAACAACACGTACCTTTCGAATGTTCCATTTTGCAACTCTTCTTCTGCAACCACCACCGCTGCTAATCCACTAATGAATTCGCTAAAAAATTTACAGTAGTGTAGTAGTTCATCGTGAAAACCTATCGTATTAAACCTAAAGTATTAAAGATTTAAGAGGATCGATGAATATGATGATGATGAGAAGATGAGATGAATAAAAAAAGGTTGATCTGATCTGATACGTAAGCGTAATATCTGTACATAGTTACGTGAAAAAATACGCTTCTTCTTTTTCTTGTTTGAGTCTTCTTCTGTCGATGTCGCATGATCATGATCATCATCATTATCGTCCTTAAAGAATCATGCAAGGATACAGAAAAGTAATATTGGTTAGTTTTGAAAACACCTTCTTAAGCTTAAGGATAAGATGCAGGCAGACAAACTCTCATCTCGTCATCAACAGAGACCAGACAACAACATTCATTTCATTGTCGCTTTTTTAGCTACAACCTGATTCTCTAACTGCAAAAAAACGGTGATCAATATCCTTTTTCGTGAGCAAGCAAAAAAGTTTTTTTTTCGTCTTTCAAATCTACTCACTCATGATGATTATTGCTCACTAGTTTACGACTTACTTTTTAGAAGAGGAAAAAGGAGAAGATTATCTTGATAATAAGATTGTTGAGTGTGCATAATCTTTTTTGCCGATTTTGCTCTTTAGCTAGTTAGCAGTTTAGCAAAGCAGTAATAACAACAACAAAAACAGCAGCAGCAGCAGGTTTGAAAGATTTTGGTATTTAGTTTATTTCTGCTCACATATACTCCACAACAGTACGTTCTATGCGAATTTGGTTTTGTTGTTGTTGCAAATACGCAATGATTTGATGGAGGTAACATAATAAAGATAAATAGAAAGTATTGAGCCGTAGCTGTATTCAAGCGTTAGCGTTTTTGACATGTGGATTTTTTAACACTCAATAGTCTACTTTGACTTCAAGATCGTCCTCATATGCGCAGAATAAGATTTTTACTTCTTTTCTTTGTTGCTCATGATCCTATTTCTTCTTCGACTGATACAATCGACTCTATCTCTCTCCCTGTTTCTCTGTTGAATTTTATAATAAGTTCAGAAAAGAATTCGCGCATTAAAATAGGACAAGAATGATAACGGAAATGTTATATGCATATTTGCTTGCTGGTGTTCGTAAATACAAAGATTGATGCTGAAAAAGGAGGAAGCATTCAAAGAGAGAGACTAGTTCATAAAAATACTTTTATTTTAGTAAATACATAATAAATGGTATTCCTATGTGAGATGACATCAACTTTCTTGTCGCAAACTTCATTTTTTATTTTATTTTTTCTTTGCTAAATTGACAACAGCCCAAAGCCCATCGTTTAGCAGATCCCATGAGAAACTTAAAATCCATGCGTTTGCAATGTAATGAGCCCTAACATGATGATGAGATTATTCAAGTTTTGCATAATATTATGTATTTTTTTCAAGTAAGTAAAATTCAAGGAGGAGGAATGCTTATAAACTTTTTGCGTATCTTCTTTTTACTGCTACTGCTTTGGCAAAGAAGCAAAAATCTAGTAAGTAGTAGAGAAAGGGAAAGAATTTAAAGTAGTCAGCAGAAGAGAAGAGACCATTTAAGAACCAGTATACAGCAGGAAACTCCCAATTAATCTTTAGCAACAACATTACACATTTTATTTGATTTTTTATACCTCCGACGAACCCAACAACATTTAGCCCTCCTTCTCTCATATCATCCTCTTTTATCCTCCTCATCCTTCCTCTACCAATAATAATGATGATAAGTATTGATGAACTCAAAGCCTTTTTAACTTTAAATAATCTTCTGCTGACTTATAAGATAAATTACCCTGCAAAAAATTAGTATCGAAAATTCCTTTTGCATTTTGCTCGCTCGCAGATCCCCTTCAAAAGGGCTTAGATAAGCGATAGTCTGAAGACATTCATTTTTTCATCTCTTGAGTATTTGCCTTTTAAGAACGTTTGCAATACAATTTTTCCATCATTCTAGTCAAATGAAAAAAACTAAGAAACAAATCTTTATTACCTAAACTCTCATAAGCAAAAGTTACATATTATTTTCTCGCAAGATTCACCATTTTTATTATTGTTATGATTATGCAGATGAATACATACATGCAAATTCGAGCTCTTTATTGTTATTACTGTTATTTAAGTAGTATTTTTTTTGAAAAGCTCCAATCTCCACGAATGTGTGTGTGAAGTGTGTAAGGCTTAACGCAACTCATGCATGCGTATATTTATTACGTTTATGTGCTTGCCAGTGAAATAATTTTGTGGTGGTGGTGATGCGATAGTGTGGTATGGTTTTCTTAAAAGTGTAGCAGGCTGGTAATAGTATAATGCCAATGCAAGATTATATTATTGCTTGTGAGCAATAACCTTTCCCTCAAATTATTTTGTGTGTTAGAAAGAGAGGGAGAAATGGAAGAAGAAAAAAACTTTATAAGAAGTATTTATGATGATTTGGGTGTTTTATTATGTTATTGTTGTTGTTATTCTCTAACTTTTGTCTTTCCTTCTAAGTCTACCTGTTTCTATCTCATCTCTCTTTCTTGAGTTTCTTCTATTCCCTTTTTGCATAGGATTAAGGTTTCTGGTCGTTGTAAAAAGGCCAGAAGAGAGATGATATAAAAGGAAACGTCATTGTAATAAATGTTGCAGGATAGCTAGGAATATTGTATATTATTAATATTATGATTTTGTCTTTGCTCATATAACAATGGCATTAGCAAATCATATCGTATATTATGGCATGGCGAAGATAAAATACTAAATTATTAATTTATGAAGAATAGGTAAAAAAGTAAGGAATAACATATATTACAATATTACATACTACTAATGCTCTTTCTCTTTATTTGAATTATAATTGTAGTACAAGTACACTTTGTTAAACATGCACTGTGTACTTTGTATACAGAAAGAAAAACACGGTTCCGAACGAAGAACAACTCTTCTTCTTCCTTAGAAAAATCATTACTTACTTGCGTAAACCAAATGTTTGTATGTGATGTTCTATCCACATACATATAATATGCGATGATGATTGCATTATTGAAACGCACAAGGAAGGGAGAAAGAGAAATAAATTGTATAAATGTATAAATGTAAAAAAGAACTACTTTTTGAAATCTTCTATTCAGTATTATTTGCTGTACGTGTATCGTATCATTCTTGTAACAATGGATCTTTTCATCTTCTCTTTCCCTTCCTGAAGAAGGAGAAGAAGGATTAGTAGAAAGAGTGGCCAGCAGATGCGAAAGGTTAGAAAGAACAGGAGAGGAGAAAAGAGAGGAACTCCTTTTGTTTGGCTCCATGGCTCCTCACAGTATGATTTTTTTATCGTTTCTTCGGTATATAAGCGTGGTGGTGGTTTCTTCTTTCATTTAATACTCGGACGGACCAAGCAAGAAAGATTGTGGTATGGTGGTGGATGACAAAGATGAAGATGAAAGAAACTTGTATTAGTATTTAGTATTCATATTATTCATGTTCAACTTGACTTTGAACGCTTGAATTTTGTTTGTTAAATAACGAACGATATATAAACACGGCCATAATAACAAAAAAAAAGTCTGAGAAAAGAGATGAGGTTCAAAAGTCTACATCATGTGCTGGTCGTTATGCGTTGTGCGCCTTCTTTACTTCACATGACATGTGTACATTGTCTCTTCTTTCTCTAACGAAGAGACTTTCATAATTTCGTAGTTGAGCTCAGTAAGAAGAATGTTTCACTGGTATAGTTTTGGTTACTGGTTACTTTCTTAAATGATGATAATGATTTTGGTACATGCATGAAGTTGGTTCTTGTGCGATGCTGTTTGTCAGGTTAACCCTCCCATCCTTTTCAATCATTTTTTACCGTTTTAACTTCATCTTAAGAAAATACATGAAGATAATCTTCAACGTTTCTGTTCTTTTTTCTTTCTTTCTTACAAATAGTTCCTAATATGATCTACTGTTCGGATTTAGAGACAGAGAGACTATTTACCTTTATTCAGTTATTACGTGGGCACGAAAATGTTATTAAGGGCTTCCCTGAACATATGCATGAGCACATGATCATTATTATGTGAGGATCGTTGTTACTATATGCGTGGCAAAATGTTGAAGATAAAGAACGAAAAACCATCAACTTCTTCTTAAATTAACTAAACGATATTATTCCTTTAGTTAGTTTAGAATAATGTGCATCTACGTTAATAAAGTCAGCTTTGTATCGATTTTGCTAATGCTAATGAATTTCTTACTTATGCGTTTTACTGATATTGATTGATAAACGAAAAGTGATAAGGGAAATGATATTAACATAATTCAAAGGGTTTTATGGCTACTTAATTAGATTACAATATTTTCTCTGCTTAATTGCAACGGAGGTAGGGACGTATTTTCTATAAAACTTGGAAGCAAGAGAACTACGCATTTTCTTGCTCTACAATTAATGAGTCAATAAAGTTTTAGATAGCCTCTCATTATACCCAGGAGAGCAATTATTCTGTCTAATTCTTATTCATTATTAATACTATATTCATTGTCTTCCCATAAATGAATGATGAACAAACAAACAATTCTTTATCCATGAATTTAAAAAAAAGTCTATTTCCTGTCAGAAGGCAGTGGGTTGTAAGAGAACTGTCATATTTCACATGAACAAAATGCTTAGCGTCATTCTGGAACTATTGTCACATCTTACTGTAGGACGTTTCTGATGCTTTCGTCCCCTCTCCTTCAACCTGATGGGTTGATCGTATCGTCATCTCATCATCCACAACATGCCATCATCGGGGTTACTACCATCACCCGTTTCCTGAAACACAGGATGCTCTAAAATTATGAAAAGGGCTTGAGGAGTACATCAGAAAGCTGCCATAAGGATGAAGGATGTTTTTGAATGAAAATCAGTACGATATAGATGTATTCATTCATACTAAACTATGAAAGGGTAAAACATAACCAAGTCAGTTTCCATTTAATAACGAATATATTACAGTAAAAGAACCAACTTCATTTTTTGTATCACTTCCCATTTAACGTTTGGTTATCAGTTTTTCATGCTTTATTTTCATAGTAAATGATCTGAATCAACGTTATAATAGTAAAGATAGAATGCTTTAGATAAACATCGTCATGGATAAATGTAAGTTTACGATCTAGGAAAAGTAATGTTAGGATAATTACTGTTTGTTGATATCATTATCGGTAATGGTGGGTGATGAATGACGATTATGGAAGCTATAGTAATGTGGTTTTTGACTTGACTTGATTTCTGAAAATTCAGCCAGAGCCGCGTCCAGAAACCAACTCCCTCAGTAAATTATTATCGTTACCATTATCATAAGTTATAAGACATTGAATAAATATTAAATTGATATCCATGTCAATGAAATTTGGCCAGAGCAACCTAGAACCTTGCGTAGGACGAACACGCATAATTTTTTCCTTCTAGAATGTAGAACGGGAAATGTTACTGTGCGCGTCGGTGTTCCATTTCCCCAGCAGTTTTAATCATTTTTTGTATTTTAATCCTAAAAATATTAGTTTTGATTTATTAACCTCTATACTTAAGCTGCAGTAAATTTCATTTTGGTTGTTGCGGTTATAAACTTGAAAGTGCATTCCGAATAGCAAAAACCTAAACATCAAGGAGTTTACATCACATTAAAAGTAATAAAACTATGTTCAGCGCTTTTAGCTATTGAAGCTTACTATTAGATTTCTGCTACTATCCTGATTAGAAATAGACTGATACAGAGAGCCGTGTAAAAAAGTTATTTCTAAATATAATTTATTATCATTTTAATCAATTTACAGTTTTCTTTCATCAAGGCATTTTGCAATATTGTTCCCTGCTGCTGCTGGCCACATCTGGCACGTCACGAAATCATCCAATCAATAAAATTCTAATTTATGCATAATCATTCCGATATCTTTCCACATTGCCTTTTATTGCTTTTGCTTTTGCATTGCTATAGACGTAGTGGCGCAGTTATTGTTATTATATTTCAAACTTCCAATATCAAACTATAAATGCAAAATGTGTTTATTGCTTTGATGTATGATTTACTAATAAATTCCCTCTTTTATTATTATTACAGAAGAAAGAACAAGGCAATGGTTATTTAGCCAATCGCACTGATGAAAACATACACAGACGCAATAACCAGGAAGGAGCACAACTTCAAAGCGCAGAATAATATTGCAACCTGGAATTCTCATTATTGATTTGATATCTCCAATTGTGCAATATATGAGAAAAGACATGGCCCTCCAAACTAATTGATTTCCCAAGCAACTTTACTGAATTCGACAATCCGCACTGGAGCAGAAAATGGAGATTTTCATAAATAAAACCATAGCTTGACTGGAATAGATTTTTGGCGATCCTTTTTGGAGGGCCTACCAATTAAATTGTTTTTATGTTGAAAGTAACTTTTTCATTAAGTTAGCATATAATGGATATAAATCAAACATGACATCATCCAATTTATTTTATAAAAGTATTTTTGGCTGGAATAACAATGGAACTAACTTTTCATTGGCAGTATAGATTATTCTAATGTTGGCAAAAGCATTTTATTGTTGTGTTAGAACTAGAACTAAATACGTGTATCAATTACAGCTTAAGCTGAACAATTATTATGCAGATAGTATTTTATTGTAACGTAAACTCTAAAAAAACTATTTCACGATGTTAATGTGGTTTTTTCAGCTCGTGTAGTTTGGGGGCGTTTTTACTTTTACTTCGTTCTACTCACTACCATCAAATTCCATAACACATTCGTATAAAATACCATTTTGTAAAAATATTCTCCTTTAGTCAGTTAGTAGAGCATCGTGTACAGGACAGGATTAGGTAAAAACGACAATTTGCAAAAAAAACGGTAAAAATATTCAGCAAAATGTAAGTAAACTGTGATGCAAGATGTAATAATAACATGGATTTCTCATCCATTTAGCAGCCTACATTTGACACATCTATTTTTTATGATTCCACTGTAAAAAGAAAAAAAAGCAAAAATTATTCTTTCACAGTGTAGTGTAACGACGGCTCAATTTTTCTTTTAAAAGTAATAAGACCAGCAAACTCCTGACTTTTCTGATTAGCACGATTTCAAAGATAGGTCAGTTCAGTGGTATAGTTTTTAAAGATGTGAGATTTCTGTCAACACGTTTGCTCAGTAAAAAGAAGAGAAAGACGAGAACAGCTCATATCGTGCCAAGAAAATCTTCAAGACAAAAAGAGTATGTAAACAAAAATAGAATTCTGTGTAAAGAGAAGTCGTTTGTTGAAGAAATGTTGATGGTGATGCTCTTTTATAGTTAGTTATAGTATTATGTTATCGCCATCATCGTCATCTCATCGTCATCTCCACGCAGCAAAAAAAGCATTAATAAAAGTTAATGATACCTTCTTCTATCCGCTAAGCACTACATCTTCTTTTTCAAGATTGAAGATTACATTTTGGTGGTGGTGGTGGAGGCAGTGGTGGCAAGACAAGTTGAAAAGTGGCTGTTGCTGCAAGTATTGCTGCGGTAAATTGTGTAAAGATGATTTTTCTTCTCTTAGGCCATGTTTTCGTTGGCAGAAGGAGTGGAAATGGATGTCGCAGAGAGTTTTATCAATAAATTTAGATATATTTAACCATGTAAGAAGGATGATACGAAACGAATCAGATTAATAATAAATAATGGTTTGGTAAAGTTTGGTTAGAGAAAGGTCTAGTACCACCATGGGGGAAAATTGTTGTGAACGATCACAGCACGCAGATTACTTTCAAGGATGCAATGATGCAAAAGCAAACTTTCATAGCGTCCGTCCTTCCTTCCGTTCCTTATTTTTTCTTGAAACTCTTAATCTTTTAATAGTGTGAGGCTGGATGTGTTGTAAATGTGTTTATTTTTCGCGGAGAAAATAGGACAGAATTTCATAAAAAAGTAGCTTAACACGGACTGATGTGATGTGAATGAAGAAGATGCAATGAATAAGGAATGGTTTTGGTAATATAATGACGAAGATGTTGTTTGTTAGGGAATAAAAAATGAAGTAAGGGGAATAAGAAGAAAAACTGTTGACGAGATATTTATTCGCGTATTGAATTACTTTTTTGGTTGGACACTCTTCCTTCCTTCCGTTTATGCTTCTTATCGTAACTGACTGCATGCAAAAAGCATGCAATGCACTTTGTTTAGATAGTGTCTTATTTCTAAATGTTGTAATTTTTTGCACTGATTTCTTTTCAGGACGTGGTCTACGCCTTGGCACACGCAACAGGGAAAACTGGTCGATTCACGCTGATAGAACGTTGGCGGAATAGTGAAAGACTGTTGGCACCCGGAGAACAACCGCTGAAGGTGGCTTTGCCTTTTCATTTCGTTTTTATTACTAATAATAACAATGATAATTTGCAAGAAACAGTTTTTCCAAGTCTGTGGTTACAACCACGTTTAATTATCAATTTTTAAATGGTTATTGGTTGTTGTTTTTATTTATTTGCCGTCGCCGTCATGTAGGTACTGTTAAAATGGGGAGACCATTCTAATGACGTCCAGTTCATTTTGCAATGGTCACCGCTGGACTCCTCAGGCAGTTCAACGAAAACATCCACACCTTTAAAATCTGGTCAATTAGGGAATACAAACACAAGTGGGGGTGGTGGTGGTGGAGATAATTTAAGTGAAAATAGTTCGCAACAGCAGTTTAAAGGAGGGACGCCTTCCTACTCCCCTTGTGGGAGTAATAGAAGTACGCAACAGTCTAACCATGTCCCTCAGCAAAATGGACTTTCCTCCTCATCTTCATCCACCTCGTCTTCTAAGAAATTGCCATATTCACATTCATCCCCAAGTTATCCTCCTCCAAATCATCAGCAGCTGCCTGATCAAAGGCCAAGCCCGACGTTAGGACAACTGTCGAACTCTAGCTCGAACCCTAATACGAATTCAAAACAGTTTTCTCACATGAATGGAAATGCAACAGGAGGAGGGAGGGTAGTTGCTAATACGACGAATAACGAATTATCGTCACCAGGTGTAATGAAGGGTGGTGCTCCCCAAAGACTGATTCATAGTGATGCCATAAAACACTTCTCATCGTCATCAATTAATAGTAGTGGTAAAGTGAATATTTCACCTAGTGGTAGCTCGTTGCAGCAGCAGCAACCACCACACCAAGGGAAAATGAAGGAACTAAGTGCTCCACCTCCATACAGAGAGCCACCTAATCCGATTTCATACCAAGGAAAAGTGTCCCCATCGGTTTCTTCTCCTTCCGGAATTAATTCGCAATCGATGAAGGGTCTCCCACCATACCGTGAACCTCCTCCGCCAACGATGGCTCAGCCGCAACAACAATCTCCGTCATCACAGCAGTATCTGCCTAATACCACGCCATATTCTTTAAGACATAATGTTATAAACAATAGTGGCAGTGGTTCTCCCGTCCGTGTTGGGAGTGCGATTGTATCAAACTCCCAACCAATTACGGGAGCGTCTCAGTCATTTTTTGGATCCTCTGCCAACAGTTCTTCATCCAGTTTAATGAATAATGGCGGTGGTAATGGTGGTGGTGGTGGCGGCGGGGGACCTTCTAATAACAGTAGTAGTGTAAGTGCTTCCGGTGTTCCTAGTTCGAAAGATTCTCCA
>JAHZNJ010003514.1:0-32228 GCA_027744475.1 Lepidocyrtus cf. sotoi NNG-2020
TTTTTCTAATAACTTTTCTTTTAAAAAACCTTTTTCTTTAATTAAATAAACGGGCTCGATAATTTATTCACTATTTAGCCTAATTTTGCGTGTTTTTTGAAATTTGCTCAGCAGGAGGAAGTGAGTGCAGTACGTACGATGACCTAGAAAGAGCAGCCGCCGCGTCGCGCTACATCTGCAAAATGCAATTAAAAACGAAAGTTGTCAACAATTTACGTAATCATGTAAATCATGCAAAAAACAGCTTCTTTTCCAGTAAATTATTCAGAAATCGATGACAGCGACACGTATTCACTTCAGTATTGACTTCAGTATGATGCACATAGAACGAGACATGTGCAATTTAGTTTCGTTGGAATTGATCAAAAAAGCAGACAATGAATGAGTCATCGCTCATTCATTCTTCATATCTTTCATATTTCTTCAGAATTTCATGCGCAATTTAACAAAATATTGATAATTAGCGAGACATTCAGTTTTTCCATACATACATAATAATACTGGGTAAGTTACTGTGCGTATGTGAAGCAAAACGTTTCACAAATAAAAAACAAAGACCATTAAAAATCGCATCGTATAATTAATCGTACAAATTAGTAATTCGCACGATACGTGCACCCTAGCACCCTCTGCAACCAGCAATATGCGCATGTAATGCACACACATCTGCAAAATAATCTCAGATTACATAATTTTTCTTCTCCATTTCCTTTCAATGTTAAAATGAACCATTTTCTTGCAATCTACATGAACGTATTGCTTATTATGTAGGTATACAAAATAATATTTCTTTAGACCCGTGCGTTTCTGCAGCTGCACAAGGAGAGGTTTAAAACTTTATGACTTAGACATGGCTCATCATGACTGGAGACTTTGACAGGACATTTTTAAATAAAACTAATCGTAGATGGTGTATAGGAATAGCAGTTAAAATAAAAATTAAATGTCACAGAAGAGAGACGATGGGACCATTATTACATTGCATTGCATTTTGGGACTTAATTTCTAGGAATTGCAAATTGTTGTAATGTAATTAGTAAATTAGTAATCATCATTCCCTTCCCTTATAAACGTTTTGTGATCAAACATACATATATATATATATATATGTATAACGTAGTTTTTTTATAATTTGGCGGTAAAATAAAACTAGCTAATAATATTCTATTCCATTGATTTTGAAGGTGATGAGATGGCGTAAAATATTTTTTAAGGGAGTTCTGGGAGTTAAAACATTTCACTTATATGCAACAAACAAACAAACAACAGCCAAAAGTAAAGCATGAGTATAATTAATAATGTCAGCGTCAATCTCTTTCACTTTATTCTGCTCCTTCTTTTTTCCTTTTTCACTCTTGAATTTTAATATTGTGAGTAGGAACAAAGTGATGTTTATTGTGAAAATCAACCTAATTCCTCTACATAAATATAAAATCATCAAAGCAACGATATGGCAATCGGGCTTGGGCTTGAGAATTTATAGAAAAAAAGTTTAGATTTCGGACGAGTTCATTGTTTTTTTGCTACGTCCGCGTCCGTAATATTTTTTATTACTAGAGCGTTATTATTATACGACGAATTACAGATTTACTTTGAAAACAAAGACAAGACATCTTTGCAGTTGCATAGGAAGAAAGAGGACTGCATAATTTCTTGTCTGTTTAAATAGACAAGTCAAGAGTCAAGTCAAGCGTGCCACCTAACAAAACGACAAGTTTTTCCAACTTACTTAACCCATTTATAGGTAATGAAATCAAAACAGGAGCGAGCTGTTGATCATCGTCGTTGCTGTTGTCACTGTCATACACATTAAAAATTAAAACGGGACGCGACACGACGACACGACACATTGTATTGTATCATCGCTCGCACATTGCAAATTTTTGCATAGCGGCAACAACATTATGTTAATTTTATAGTAGCATCCCTCCTTTGCTTTTCATTTGCATTTAAATAAGTACGATAAATATTCAAATTCATTCATCGAGTAATAATAATAATAGTAATAAGAAAATCATTTTCGGTACGGTACAACCAACAACTCTTCTTTGCATTTTAGTTTCCTTGTGCATGCTGCTCGAATTGATGGTTTGCAGTTGCAGTTTCCATTTCCATTCCGCGAATATATAATTTTTTTCTGATGTTTTTTGTTTGTTTTTGCAAAAAAGTTCATTTTGTACTGTACATATTATACTGACTAACTGACTCACGCTATTGCAAAACGAATACAAGATGAGATGCATGATGCATTATATTTGTAGCATTCTTTATAGAGTCGAGTTCGAGTCAGGTAGAAAGAAGTTTTTGCAAGTTTGCACTGCGAATTATTTTTGGCACAATAGCCACTGTTGACGAACGAAGAAGATGAAGACGGCTTTTGTTTGGCATTTAGATTTAGATATTGTGGCTCTGGCATGGCATGGCATGGCTGAGAGAGAATGATGATGATGACGATGACGATGATAGAAGAGATGGAACTGACTGTTCCTCTTTCCCTTTCTTTCTCTCTCTCTCTCTCTCTACTTCCACTTCCACCCACCTTATTTCTCTCTCTACTCTACAACTCTACACATACTACAAAGCCTTTATTATGAATCTTATAAAAGGATTTATTATATTATAGAAGAAAACATAAACCGGAAAGAATGGAAACGCTTCTTTAATTCTCTCGCTCTCTCTCTCCCTTTCATTTTGAATGCAAAGTTTTTTATTTGCCCCGGGTTTACTTACGACTACGACGAGCCAATAATTCTTTAAAGATACTTACGTTTATGTTATGTTTATTATGTATAAAGCCGATTATCTATCTAAGGAGGATTTGAGGATCATGAATGAACATTATTTTTTCCCCCTCTACATTTTATTTTATCTAGAATCTCTCAACGGCAACGGCACTATAGCTGGTGTTATTATGGTATGGTATTATGTTGGTGGCTCACTTGGCAAAAAATTAAGCCATGTCTTCCCTTTTTCTTTTCCAAGAAGAAGAAAAATATTTTGAAAACAGCTGTGGGAAAACTCGGAAACTAGGACAGAGGACAAGAGGAAGGCTAGGAAATATAATATTTTATACTTAAAACTTTACTTTAAGGAAAATAAAAATGCATAATTATTATTATCTACCTATTTCATTCTTTATATATGTAAAAGTACATCCTTTTCAGCCATTTACTTTATTTAATGCATAAAGCATTTAATTATTATTAAATTTTCTGCCTTACATATTTTAGCATGCGTTTTCTAGGTGATGATGATAATAAAATTACCGAGTATTATCTTCAAATTCACACAACTTCACATATCACTCCAGCAGTAGCACATCAATCAACACTAACAAGTCAAGTCAGCATGAAGAAGTGAGAAGGGAATATGCGCATGGAACGATTAGTCACAGTTACACACTACTTAACTCACTTTAATTAAGAACTTTCAAGTAAAGAAGCAGAGAACGATGAATACTAAAGAGATCAACAATAAATAAATATTATTATGGGCTAATTAAAATGATACTTTTGAAAACTGCTTACTTTAAAATATTTCCCTATGAATGATCCTATCAAATTCGCAATCTCACGCTTAAATATCATAATCTCTCCCAACAATAAATGCACACCAAGCCAGCCGCAGTGTTGATTTACGAGCAGGGACAATCACCTTGTCTTGTTCTTGTCCTAGGTCATTGCAACAGTAAAAATCACACTAGAAAACAAAATCTAGAAAACTTTCCATATCAAAAAATAATCATATCTACTACTACTACAACGACGCAAAAAAATTATTCATTCAGATTCAGCAGTTCAGTACCATAGCAGCAGCAGCAGCTATTATTCATCATCCTATGTTAGTTTCAGTTTCAGTTTCATTTTAATTTTTTTATTTCATTGCCACGGGCGAAAATGCAAAGTTCAGCAGTGATCAGCAGCAAGAAAAAAATCAAAACAAAAACAACTTCTTCTCTGCTGCTGCCGCCACTTCTTCAATACAACTTCTCTCAAAACTTTCCTCCCGTTTAACTTTCTACAGTTTAAAAACCCTCCTGGGTCTGATAGTGAGTAAGTGTTTTTTATTACAACATTGCAAGTTTTTTATGAATTATTACGAGCTACGATGATGATGAAGCAGCGTCGTCGTGCATGTTCGTGAGTTGTGATTGATTTCTGTGGTGTTGAGGGGACGCTGCGCTGTTATGTTACCCGTCCGATATATTATTATTATGTGAGTATTTTTTTAATATCGCAAAAAAATTACAAGATTTAAAGATGAAGACGAACCCAAAAAACATTCACTCGCTCGCTCGCTCGCTCGCAAAAGTGCATCACCAAAGGAATGTGTGGCATAAGAGAGGGAGTTCAATACACTTGCATAAATTGCAACCGAACATTTTGTTATTTTATGGCTCCTATCTTCTTTCTTTGCCATTTGCCATTATGTATGCACAAATATTGTTTGTCTGTGAGGATAAAGAATTACATTACTTCACGTCATTTTCTTCATCGTCGTAAAATTATTGCCGATTATTATTATGACAAGAGAGCTCATTCTTCTTCTAGATAACTAACTCACAGACGCTGTATCGTATTGTAACGTAACCAAACGCTAAATCTAAAAAATGTAGGTTGACGAAGCAGAATTTGAAGATGATTTTAGTTTCAGTTTCATTATATAATAATTACTCATCACATCAGTAATCCGATGATACAATGTCATGTCATGTTTTCTATGCATGGCCACCACGGATAGTTATTTTCGGTACTCAACTCACTCTCAATTCCAATCAGCAAAAAAAACCAAACGCATTTAATAAACGCTTATTAATCTTTGCTAACTGGAGTTTTCCACCTTTCGGCTATCCAGCACAGCAGCAAAGCGAATTGGTACATTATTACTACCATTGTATGTATGACCACCATCAAAGATATTTATTTAGAATCGCATATCATAGATAACAAAAAAACAATTCATATATTATTTAGAAATGGAGATGCAGTAAGAACTCGATTACGCTAACAAATGAAGGAATGAAGTGAATGATGATGAGTTCTAAGAAAATGATAATTTTCTCTTCCTGACTCTACAAGAACAAAACCGTTTTGGTGAAGTTTGACCGAGTCAAGTCTATACTGCTGCTGCTGCTATGCGACTGCTGTCATATAAGATTAAGATTATCGGTCAGAAAAGACTAGACTAGATAATATTTTTCTTCTAAGGATGGATGATAAGCGGATGATGAGCAATTACGTCTTTTGTTGCATTTTTCTTCTATTCTATCATTATCATCATCATAATATGAATGATTATCGGCTTCTTGCAACAATGTTGTTTTGTTCATGCTGCTGCTAATATTATGCTGTAGCTGTTGTGGTGAAAATCATCATCACGTGTACAGTTGATGTACAACAGAACGGAGGAGTACTGACATGAGCTGGATAGAACCGAATATTACTGTTTAAAATTGGTCAACTAAATTAATATTGTGTTGGGGTTCTTTCTATGGAGCAGCAGGAGAAGGAAAAGGAGAAGAAGGAGTGAATGGACGCTATCTATTGATTTTGAATGTTTTTGTATGTGCTGTGGTGTATGCGAGGAAGGATGGAGGAAATTAGCAAGTGGGAAGTAAAATAGTAACAAGACAGCAACCCTTTGCATTATTCATTTACGTATTATTGCTCACATAATATCATCATCATTATTATTTACTCCTACTCATAATCACGCTCACACTCAAGAATTATTATTACTTCGCATATTATTATATTCTTCTCTCACCTGCTTCTTCCAAGATAGTAAAATAAAATAATGATCATGCGTCGGCTGAATGTAATGCTGAATCAGCAACGACCGCGGAACGGAGCGGTGCAGTTAAGTAATTAAAAGATTTTTAGATTAGAGATTCGTCTTAGAACAATTTAATTATCCCACCCTTCTTCCTGATTGTTAAATTTGCATGCATAACTTATTGCAATAAGTAAATTTTATAGATACTTAACTTAAAAAATTTTCTGTGAATGCCTGATCTGATGGTGTGTAATATGCGGTTAGACATGCATTTCCATTTATTCCAGAGGAAGTCGTTAGCCTACAACTGCATTAGGTAAAAGAACTATTTGAAATTTTTTTCTACTTCGCTTAGTTGATTTGCATTGGAGCCGCAGTCTAGTGTAACCAAACCCTGTTTATTTATTTGTTTGCGGTGAAATCAATGCAATGCAATGTACATAAATGGGAAATGGAATAATCCCAGTCAGTCCCGATGGAGCAGCGTGTGCATTGACATTTGATGATTGAAGCGAAGCGAAGGAAGAAAGCGTGAGCGCGAAACCTTATGGGTCATCGATGGGTTATGCAGAATGACAGTTGAGCTGCTCATCCATGATATTATTATATTCTTGGAATTTACTTTGATTACTTACGTACGTTGTACGTATTTGTGGGTGGACCATTGCGATTGACTGACTGACAATGACAAACACGTCATGCGTCAATTTCTTCGAATTGGATTGAAATTGAAATCCAACATTCATTGACATTTCTTGTGTGTGTGTGACATTATTACTGCTCTGCTGCGGTTATGTTGTGTAAATAATTACGCAGTAGTAGTTTTTAAATAATAGTTGCCGCCGCACTACTTTTCTTTCAGTGCGCGCGTTGCCAAATTTAAACCACGATGCGATATTGGTATTAACTATGTCCATAATAAGTTAAGTATGAAATAGTATTGTGTGCATGTACTTAATTTTAATTACGTAAGAATATAAAAGAAAATGAATGCCCCTGTCAAGTCAATTTTGTCAACAATTTTTCGAATTTCGTGTAAAGTTTTTACGGTTTACAGTGTGCACCTCACCTGGACTTCCTCGTATTTATTGTTATCATTTCAACATCAAGTCGCCATTTATTATGCAGCAGACACAATGCATTTTACTTTACTATTTGCCATTTTGTAAAACATCGAATCCTTTACCAAGAAAAATATTTTGGAGGAATGCAGTGCCGTCTCTTACTCGCATTACTACTAAATTCCATTGTTAGTAATCATATAATCATATTAGTATTAAATTCTGCATAATATTTTAGGTAACTGACTCATACAGCTTAAAAGTCTTGATGATAAACGTGATCGTCGAGATACATACTTGCCAAACTGCCAAACTTTACCACCACGAACACGAAAAATTTACTTTTTCCCAAACGAAACTGCATGCACCACGCCATGCAGTTACTTGAATAAAAATCTAAAAGAGAAGAAACTTAACTGCAGTTGAGTAGGGCAACTAAAATGAAAGCCATATGCAATGCAAAACGCATTGGAAAAATGCACCGAAAGAACGGAAAGTTATTCCGCGTCTCTGATTCTCTTTGTTTATGTATTTGTATAACGTATAACAAGTTATGTATATGCACGAGCAAATCAAGATGATTTTTGAGTAAGAAGTAAGTCAACTGGCTACTGGCTAGTACAAAGCTAATTTTGGATGAAGAAAATCAATTTAATATAATTTTTGTATCATAATATTTTACCTAATTCGCTGTTATTGAGGATTCCGATGTCTGATGTCTGATGAAGAAGAAGTAGATGAGAACAGAGTGGCGGAAGTGGTGTAGCACAGGTGAAAATAAAATGCTGCTGACAATTATAAATTCTTTTCACTTTCGCCCGTTTTCTGTCTGTACGAAGATTTTTTTATAGAAGGGATTTATTTTTTTCGGAGTTAAAATTAAACCTCACTTGCAATTAACTCAATTAAAAGCAACTTTTGCTTCAAGAAATTAACTCTTTCGTAAATAAAATGTAATTCGTTGCACAATAAAAGTATTAATAACTTTTTTTAATCACTCACGATCAGTCGCATTACATTTACATTAATTACACACTGCAAAATAAAAATCGTATGATGATGATTTATATAAAGATGATGACTAAACGCTTTATTGAGAAATCACCTTCTGATCTGATGACGAATTAAAATAAAATAAAATCTCTATTGTTTTAAAAACTTTCACAATAATAATTGAATTGGTAATTTAATTTGACATTGAAAATAAAAAAATCACCCTCAATAATGTAAACTAAAAAAATCCACCAATAAAACCGGAAGAAGAAGAATTAATCTTCTAATTAGTTAAAAATCGCGCGCAGAACTTTATTTTTAAAAAAATTTTTTTAAATCTTAAAACGTTTTAACGTTATGATTTAAATTTTGATTTCGATGGATGAAAAAAAACGCTTTGTTATTAATTTTTATAAATTTAATTTTTAGTATTTAGTATTAAGACGCCTATTATGTTTCTTATTTGTATGTGTCTCCACAACAGCACAGCACGTACGCACACCTCTTTTCACTTTGAGCACCACAACAACACTACTGCCTGACTTAAATTGTTCTGATTCTGCTCTGCTCCTTCAGCAAGAGTTAAGTGATGATGATGAAGACACGGAAAAAGACTCTTCTACAACGACAAAACGACCACGACGACATAAAAGCGTAGAAGAAGAAGAAGAAGAAGAGAAAAGGAATTATTTATTATTAGGCTACTGCTTCATTCAGCTTGCAAACTCTCGAAGGAAATGAACTGACTTCTTCTTGAGCTTTTATGTTTTTAGATTTAACAGAGTAGCAGCAGCAGCGCAGCAGAAGCAGCAGCAGCAACGTGATAATAACAATATTATAGAAAATCACGTCTAACGAATGAATAAACGAATATTATCTGTACTCTGTACTATAAGTACAACAATAATAATGCTTGTCCTGATGTGAGTCCAGTCTAACCCACTTCCTTTATGTCGCTCGGTATTGGAATTGGAATTGGAAATGATGATGATGATGACTCGATGATGATGATGTTACAGTACTAAAGTGATGTGATGATGATGATAAAGATGAAGAGTTAAAAAATAGACGTGCCTGATGAGTGAATGAGTTCGTGAATGAAGTTCTGCACAAAATGTGTAACAGCAACAGCAGCATTAGGGGTAACAATAGTAGTAGTAAGAATAAGGATGCACTTACCTACTTCAGTTTTTTTAGTATTTAGTTTTTTAGTACTTCAGCAGCTTAATACTTAAAGAGTAAAAGGTTTAGATTTTTAGAAGTAAAAAAGGGTTTCTTCTTCCTTTCCTTTCCTTTCCTTTCCTATAGCTCTATGCATGCTTCATAAAAATGTAGTGCTAGTGCTGTAGTACTTCTGATATGTTGAGCTAGGCTTTGGCTTTGCACTTTGCATTTGCTTTTCGCTATTTACTTTTTTTGCCATTCCATTTCTAAAGAAAAATAATGCATGCATGATTTTTTTCCCTTTTGGTTTGCTAAGCTCATTTCAGCTCTCGTCCTAAATATTTACTATTGAAAAAAGAAAGGAAAGGAAGGAAGGATTGCGATACGAATGCGAATGGGGAAAAAATTGCTATTCCATTTCTTTCCATTCCAAAGCAAAATAGTGTAGTTTGGTTTTTTGGTTTCGCTTCGGCTATAGTCGTAGTCGTAGAGTCAAAGGATCGGTCGGCGGTTAAAGCGAAGTAAAATGAAGTAAAGTTTTTGTGGAGTGGAGTATTATTTCCTCGGCATACTAAACTTTAAGAAGTATAGCTGAGTTGAGGAGGAGGAAAGAGGAGAAGAAATATGAAAGAGTAAGTGAGCAATGCAATCCGGAATCCCGTCCTATCCTTTTTTGTAACCCAACTCAACTAACTAAACAGCATAGCAGCAGTACTAGTGAAAATAGAACAAAGTTAGAGAGATTTTTTTAGCTTTAAATAAATAGCTGTGTTGTTGTTGTTGTCGTTGATGATGGGAAAGGAAGGAGGAAGTAACTAGTAAGTAATAATACTATGAAAAATAAAAATCCACATGGCATTATACGTTATACGTTACGTTATAACGTTTAGATTTTGCGATAGTGATGATTATGATGACGATGCGATGACGAGGTTTTTCTATTTTGTGCGAACCTCTCTGCTGCTTCTCCTGTGAAAGCGCGTGGTGGTTTGGTTCTCCCTCTCGCCTTCTCTCCTGCTTTTCCTTTCCTTTCTACTTACTGCTTCCGTTATCGTTGCATTAAAAAAATAATACTTTCTTTTTCTTACTACATTTCATGGGATGGGAGCTCCCCTTCTTCTTCCCTTCTATGTTTTTTACTCTGTTCCAGTTTACTTTCTATATTATCCTTTTTGATTATGATGATGATTATTATTATTATGTAATGTAAGCAAGAGAATGGAAGAAAGTACTTTTCCTAAAAATAATACTCTATTTAGCAATATAAACTGGAATATTCATTCATATCTGATCGTTATTTTTTTTGCTGTTTGTAATAAGCATAGAACAAGAACAAGTCCTTCCTCAATATCAAAAAGAATTGGCTCGAACGAACGAACGAACGTGCTTACGTAAGTAAGTACAGCATAGAATAATGGAATGGAAAAAAGCAGTTCCCTTTTGGCTTTCTTTGCCAATTGCCATTGTTGCTTTCTTTCGTTCAGTATTTTTTTTTGTATTTTCTCACCTACTAGCAAACGTAACGTACGTATGAGTCCGTCTAACCAGCTATACGATAAAAAAAACATGTTAAGAAATCAAAAGGACACGACACACATGAAAGGAAGACAAACCACCTACAAAAAGGACGAAAAAATGAAAGAAAATAGTGAAGTTTAGTTAGATTATGACGTAAAAATAGAATGGAATGGATTAGGATGGAGAATACTTCTGCAATAAATGATGAAAACGGAAATGAAATGATGAATATTATATTTGGAAGTATGCAATTTAGCAGCTCGTTACCGCTCTAGTCTCGCTCATTATTTTACTGCATTTTTATTTTTGCAACAAATCCGTCGTCCGTCCTTCGTCGTCGTTGTTGTTGGGAAGGACGCTCGTGCTCGTGCTCGTGTTGCTTTTGACTTGACTTTTACACGATGCATTTCTTTCTCAATCATAGTGTCAGTAAATTAAAGTAAAAGTCAAAGGGAAAGGTCGTCATCATCATGTAACATTTTTTTATAGAAATAATTGATACCTTTCTACTTCTGCTAAAAAATAAGACTTTTGGTAGAATAAGAGAGAGAGAGAGAGAGAGAGCGTTTGTTTCTCTGTTAGTGTATTGTACAAAATATTGCATCGTAATTATAATGAAGGGTTCTGCTGTTCTAATTAAATTGATTCATTTATTAAAGTGAAGGATTTATAATTTCACTCGACTCGACTCGGCTCTTTCCAGCATGATAAATAATTATTATTACTTTTCATTATGAAAAGAACTTCTTATTATTATCATATATGGGAAGGCAGGCAGAGGAGGAGGGGGCAACAGGAAACCCTAAATGAAAATTAATTAACAACGAACAAAAACGAAGAGCAAAAAGCATCATCAACATTATTCGTATTAATCATCAACGCAACAACGTTATTGTGGAGTGGAACATTCCACGACAAAATTATAATTATAATAATGTTATGAACCTATGAAAATTAACCTAAAATAAAAAAGTTGATCGTTGGCAGCAGGTATTTCAGCAGCTCATTCTATTGTTAGTTTACTTTGTTAGCTGCAGCTAGACTTTGACTTTATATTTGAACTTTTTGTAAAAAAAAATTCCGTTACATTTCCATCTCTCTCTCTCTCTCTCTTTCTTTAGTGCGTCTTTTTACTTTATTTTTTAGCTCAGCAGCAGCGGCACAGCAGCGGCAGTAGTAAAAGTAAGTAGCTTCAGCACGGCTAACAATTATTGCGTTGTAGATTTGTTTTGAATTTCCTCTCGTTTGACCTTGAAATGAAATACGTAACGCAACGTAAAAACAAAACAAAATTCTACGCGAATTCGATATGCGACTTCGCTGACAATGTCAAAACCAAAACGTTGCTGCTGCTGCTAATGCTAAGCTCAACTGGAATAGAATATGAATGAAAATGAATATATTTGCCGCTTTGTGGGAATAGCCGTACAAAATCTCTAACTGTACACCTGTTTACTATTTTACCGTTGATGCGTTTTGCAAGGCGGAAATACAATAAAAAGACGCAGCAAATTCATTTCTTCAAAGGGTTTGCTAGCATCTTTTACATTCATTCATTCATTCACGGAATTTTGTTTGATTTGAACACTTTCAGTTCAGATTTCAGATTAAGGTTTTGGTATTTTGCTACCTACCAAGTTTGCTCAAGCAAAGCAATAAGCAATACAGACACGAAAAGGCAATAATAAGAAAAAAATAGATAAGGGAGCAGCTTTCTTTAAGAAAGGGTTTTACAAAGGAAATTTACAAGAAAAAAGGATTTTTTGTCTCCTGATTATGAAGGGATTTGGTTTTAGGCACTTATTTTAACTTACTAAACTGGAAAATTTTACCTTTAGCCTTTATCTGCTGCCTTTAGCTTATGTTAGCTCCTCCTAATTTGATTTGATAACGAAAATACACTGATTTTGTTCTGTTTTGTTGGCCGCATTTACCAAATTTTACTCACACTTGCAATTTTAACTAGGTGTGCACTACACACTTTGAATCACAGACAACAGCAGCAGCAATAATAAATTAATTAATGGAATTAACTGTTATGTCACTGTTTTACTTTTTTTACACACAATTTTTCAACTTGCTGAACTGAAAATGAATACAAAAACTTAACTTAACTTAACTACTTAACCAACAAATATTACAAAATATGTATAAACACTTAAAAAATAAATGTCGTAATAATATTTTATACTGTTTACTGTACAGTATTCGAATGACCTTGCTTGCAGCAACTTGCAATAATATTGCATTGCCTTTTATTTTATTGTCATATTTATTGTGCAAGATACTTTTATCCAAATCTCTTATTATCCTGAGCCTGACTTTTGCTGTCAATAAAATACGAAATAAATAATACAAAACACATTTAAGTTTTTCGGTTGATCTCGTGGATAAGACTGTTTTAAAATTGCTGAAAGAATTTATTAAAAAAACTATTATCGTCTTCTTTTTTTTATAAACCTACAGAACACATACATAATACATAATATGATGAACGATGATGATCTGATGATGATTTGATATATGATGGGAAGCATGAATTATATGAAATAATGATTGCTGACTGAATTGCAAATAAAAACAACGGGAAAAGAAAAAGAGGATTCGCAAAATAAATGCAAAATGAATGTAAACCCCCGAAAAAAAATCATCATCATCGTCAGATCACTAACAACAAAAATTGCATTCATCCCTCATCGCAAATCGCAATTCGCATCATCGGTCGTTCAAAATGATGTTCATCGTCATCATCGCAATATTTTTATACTATTTCGCCAGAAGCAATTTCCTCCTTTCTAATAACATGTTTACTACAGTTTACACAGAATATTGCATGAAATGAACTGAAACTGAAAATGAGATGAGACGAGATTCATCATAGTAGACAAAGACCTACCTACCTAAGCCATGCCATTTATCTACTGCTGTGCTGTTGTGTCAATTTAAATTTTTAGGGGAGATTCTCTCCGATATAAAAAGTATATAATGGCATTTGGTATGAATCGCATGCAGAAAATTATGCAATGCTGCTACTAAATGGATCATGGATCATTACTACTAGAAAACCGTTTATTATTATTATTTGTTTTTTTTGTTAGAAAAAAAATTGCACGGTTTTGAATGTTTTTATTTTTATTGTGCAGAACTGTTTTGCATTATTGTTGTTGTTTCTTGTTTGTTTTTATTATTAATCCAGTTACAGTTTAAAGTTTAAGTTTAAGTTTACAACGTTTTAAAGTTTAAAGATATTGGAAATGGAAATTAAATCTTGCAGAATTTTTTTTCCATTTCTTCGTGTTACATTTTTTGTTTACATTAAAAAGAAGATATTAATTTTAAGTATTTAACTTCTCTGTCCAGCAAATAGTTAGTTAGTAAAACTTTATATACTAATTAAAAAGTAAATACACTGACATGCATACCTTCTCTCATCTGAACTCTAAACTTCCATTATTACATTCAAAAAGTGTAAAAACTAAAAAATCTAGTCAAAAATGTTTTCTTGTTCTTCTCGTCTCGTCCTCGTCTTTTAAATGTGAAATTTTTTTTTAATATCTTAAAAGTATTAGCAGCCTTCCAGAAGGGCAGGGCAAAATTTTATAATAAGCCCTCCTTCACCTCCTCTTCTTCTTTTTCTTCTTCTTCTAAAAACTCTTCATTTTTTAATAAAATTTTTAATTTAATATCGAATATTGAAAAAAGCCGCGGTTTTGTGGCTCAACTCTCATTTTTCAATCTAGTAACGTCAATTTTTTTTCTCTAAAAATTTAACTTTTTAAGTACATTTTTATTAATAATTATGTAAGATCCAGACTACTTCGTCCCATTTCGTTTTAGACAAACAATTAATTTTTTTATTAATTTTAATTTCTTCTCTCCTTTCCAATGTTGATGATGATGATGATTGGTGGAAATGCTCAAAAAAAGTTGATCAGATGTGATGGTAATTATTGCAAAGGTCAAAGGACATCGGTTGTTGTTTATGCTTTGGAAACAAAATCATTATAAAATTAATTAAGTAAAAATTGTTCTTCAAAAAGCAAAATATTATTTTTTTTACATAATTCAACCTTATCTTCATTCAAGCCTTACTGATAATGTAAGGAGAGTGTTTGATTCCAAAGGAATGTGCAGGGGCCAGATTCAAATTGACCTTCTCAGCAGAATAAGCTCCAGGGCCGGGTTTTTTCGTGTCATCGGATGGGAGTTGAGTACGAGTGCTTAGAGAGAAGGCTGGAGCTTTCAATTTCATGGCGTCCATATTCCCAGCGTCGTACTTCCCTGGACCTGGGTTGGCCACGCGGGGATCGATAGTGTCCTTCTGACGTCCAGTTATGGTGTAGGCTGGAGCCTTCTGTTTAGTTCCTTCTGGGCAGTTGCCCAACACGGGTGGGACGTTGTAAGCATTTGGAGCTGTTTTTGTTTTTGAAAATAATTTTTTTTTGTTTAATTTTTACTTTACATATATCTTTTAATAAAGTTGATATAAGCGTAATGAAGAAGAAGTTTAAATTATTTTTTTACCAGGCGTATTGCTCTTAAGTTTCTTCTCCGCTTTGATTCCAAAGCTGTACTTTGGAGACTTGTCCAAAATGTTCTTCTCAGCCTTCTCCGGACTATAAGAGCCAGGTGCCGGGGTCACGAAGGCTTTAGGCTCGGCGTGGCGGTAATGAAGAGATGCGGATGGAGCCGATTGCTTGCCTTTTAAGAAGTTTTTAAAACGTTTCCATTTAAAAATTACGCACGTTTTTTAAATAATGTTTTTTTAAACAAAAAATATTTTATATTACTTAAGAATTTTGATAATAGAAAATCATTCATCATAAATTTGAAGAAGCATTTCATTTTCAAGGTCATCTCCTTAATTTTATTTAATTTCATTTATTTTTCCATTCACCAAAAAAGCATTGATTAATTAATTAATTAATTAACAAACGCAAAACGCACCTTTGCTAGATAAGCCATTTACGTTATAAGTTCCCGGACCAGGGCCCGCATGGTCTGTGGTGTCCACGTGTCTATCTTTTTTGTTTTGTTTTAAAGTGGATTTATAAGTTAAATTGGTTAGAAAGAAAAAAATCTGTATTGTAGTAGCAAACTAATTGTTCCCCGAAAAAGCAATTAATTTACCTACTTCCGAAAGTAAAGCAAGGCGAAGTACTCTTCCCGGAGACGTAGGGCGTCCTTCCTGTCATTATCATCATCAAGAGCAGCAGCAGCATAGCAAGAGCAGAAATATTTTAAAAGCGCTGTTGTTTCGTTGTTTCGTTGTTTGTGAAAAGTGTGAATAGTTCTAGAAATTAGCTAATTAGTTAATTAAAAAGTTAATTATTGAAGGCTGTACAATGCTCGTATTTATTATAAAAGTATCCTGTGTAACAACATTCATTCATTCATCCTTCCAAACAAGAATCAAAGTCTTAATTAAGCAGCATCACCACCACCACAAGCAAAACGGATGATGACTCGACAAAAAACAATTTTTTTACTCACCGATTAAACCAGGCAAAGCCACGGAGGCGGGACCAGGGCTATTAAACTCCGCTGCGATAGGTCCACGCCGTTTCGTTGGCGTCCAAGGTCGTTGCTGAATGTGTCCACCCATCTCTGAAAAAAAACGATCAAAATCAAAATCACTTTAATTTTTAAACTGAAGATTTTTCGAACGAATGAAAAAGAAAAATTCTGCGCTTGCGCTGCCCTGCTCCTTTGCCTTGCCTTTTTTTCAAGGACTTTCTTTTTATTTGTAGGCAGCAGAATATTTATAATGAAATTGAATCCATTTCAAGAATGAAAGCCAAATCAAGAAAAATTCAACCTTCCTTCAAATTTTCCAAAATAAAAAGCGAAGCAGAAAAAAAACAGAAAACGACCGCACCGGCCGTGCTTTTTATGGATCAATTATCGTGTCCAGTAACAAAGCTTCGTGAGTCGTGAGTGATTTAACTGACTGACGGACTATTTTTTTTCAAACCAGATTCTTCGGAGAAGAGGAAAAAGTGGAAAGTGGGTGGCAAGGCAAAGCCAAAGCCATCATCATCCCAAGCCAAATCCAAAGTATTACGATTTACCTTTCTTTTTCGCCATTAATAATTTGCTAACGAATCTCGAAGAAGCCATTTTCATTTTTTTTTCTTGCTTTTTTGCATGTTTTCATTTTCGTCCAACTCCATTTCATCTCTCTTCTCCATTTACTTTATATTCAGTATCAGCAGTTCTTCCAAGAAAAAATAATTATTATTTTGGCACACACCTGCACTGCGCACACTGAGGGAGGAAAATTTAAAATTGCAAGAAAAATCTTTATTTACTTGTTTAGAGTTTAAGTACATAATTGGATTGGATTATTGCAACCAATTGTTTTTTCAAGACCTGATCCTCCTCCGCTCCGCTCTCTTAGTTTTTTATTTTTATAATATCTGTTTTTGATCAATGATTAGTAACCATGCAAGATTTTTTTTCCTTAGCAAGCTAAGTACTTTATTTGGCATGCCATTTATAATACCACGCATCAGTCATTCATCATCTGTAGCGACTTATTCTTTCTCTGATCTACCTACAAAAATATAAAATAAGTTGCAATTTGCAGGTGATCTGGATTGACTCTGGAGTCTAGAAACGAGCTCAACATTTTTCTCATTGTTTTCTATTCGGAAAGCACAAAAAAATCTTAGATTTGAATTTGAATCTGACAGTGTAATTAAAGAAAACGTTTTCGGTAAAAATTTAACAAACTTTTCTAATTTTTATTTATTATTTATTACTAAACCAGGCCTATATTACATAGATGGACTTTGAAACGAAAAATCTTATTTTTTTTGCAATGTCACCACTTTTTTCTCTTTTCCTACAGACGAGAGTACCTCTGTGAGTAGGCGTTAAAACTCCATCATTATCATCATCATCATCATAATTTTTCATTATCAGATCACCAAAAAACTAAACTAAACGACATGACGAGGAGATGAGACGAGAGGTTAAGAAAAAAAATAAGAACTGTGAACTGTCTTAAATAAATTTTGATTCGATGTGATGTGTGTGATGGTGATGGTGGTAAGGACTCTCTTTCTTGTCTCCTGTCCTGTCTCTTTCTCCTTAAATGTCACTCGTCCGTACGTCACTTTAAAATTTTTTCATACTTTTTTCTCTCAAAATCGGTTTTATCTTTTTAAAAAAACCGTTTTTCCTTTAATCCATGCCTATACGTATTAAACTTTAAAACTGTTAAAATATTATATTTTTTATTTGAATTATAAATAAATGCAAATCCTTAAGTATTTTTCTTTCAAAGGGATTATTTTATATAGGAAGAATTATGTTTTTAAAAAAAGCAGAGAGGAAAGAAACTAACCATCCGTAGGGCTCATCTTGATGCTGTTGTTGTTGATTTTGTTGAATTAATAATTTGTTGAATTGAAGAAAACAAATGTACGGGCTTTCGCACTACTAAAACAACGTAACAGTTCGTTATATTAATTAAAAAGTAAAGTTTTTCTCACTTATCTTCAAACAAGAAAAGAAATGAATAAAAAAAACTTCAAGTCCGGAAGTCACAAAACAGCAGAACAGAACAGAACAAAATCCACCAAGATTTTTAGAGAGAAGTTTTGTTTTTTTCTTTAAAAGTTTAAAAGTTTTTTTTTTTTGAAAAACAAGACTGGGATTAAATGCAGCCGAGCAGCTTAAAGCTTAAAGCTACAAAATCCAAAAAAAAAACCAAGTACAGGCACAAAAACGAAGAACTTTTGAGATTGCGAGCTTTTGCGAGTGAGTCTTAACGCGACGACACTTTTTTATGCAATAAAATTAAAGACGAAGTGAATCCCCAAAAACCAAACCAAGCCAAAAAAACCAAGATCAAGAAAAGAAGAAAAACGTCGTCCTGTTTGGTATCACCTTTCTAGGAAACTGGCGTCGCGTCGTCCTCGTCGTTTTGGTCGTCGTCTTCAACTTCAACGAGATAAGTAATATAATGAAAGAAAAAAGAAACCTTACAAGACAAGACAAACTTCCAAGCTGCTATTATACGCTATTGCTACTATTGCTGCTGCTGCTACTAACTTTTAGATGATTATGATAATAATTATTATTGCTCGCGTCGTTGTCGTATTATATAAATCTTTTTTCATTTTTCTACTTCTTCTTCTTCATTAAATACTTTTTAGTAAAATATTATGTGCATTTTTAAGCAGATGAGTGCATGCAAAGCAAACGCTTGTTTTGCTTACATTAAAACATAAAAATATAAAAGCATTCGAAAAATAAAAAAGAATCAAATAAAGTCTCAAAGTCAACTTTGTTTTTACTAATTGTAAATGAAAAAAAAGTGGTCACCTTCTTCTTACTCTTTTACTGGTCATTTCCATATAAAACCGTCACCATCATCATCATCACCATCATCGTAATCGGCATGATCATTGCCAGTTAGAATTTTTTTTGTCTCACTCTATCTACACTTTTCTCTTCTTATTCTTCTTCCTACACACTTTAAAAAATAAATACTTAAAAAAAATTTTTCTGCAGTCGTCGCAATCGGTCTGCAGCAGCATTTGTATAGCATTGGATTGAAGTATTGTTGAGAATTGAATTGAACAAAATCCATTCCATTCTTTACCAGTAGACCACCTTCTCCTTTTTTAAAAGAAAATCATGAAATGTATTTGGTTTTTGCAAGGTTGTTGCTTTGCTATATTGTCTCCTTCTGCCAATTCCAACTTAAGAGAAAAAAATAAGTTGCTTCCATTTATGTCCTTATAAAACTTATTAAAGATTAAATTTTTGAGCGAGTACAGTACGGAGTTAAGTAACGAATTTGCTGCTATTTGAAGAAGAAGAAGAAGAAGGAAAAATTCAATTTTCAACCCTTTTGTGAAGAATATGTTGCCTATGCTATATTATTATGATTATGAAACGTTATGATTATTATTATCATAACACCTCCTGCTTTTATTCTCGTTTACTCTTTCTGGATTCTATTTTCATGATGATGATGATGATGATGATCAAAATATTAATTATTTTACAAATTATAGATAGCACAAGACACGAGTGTGGGTCAGTCTAGTCTTCCTTGCTTGCTTCTTGCTTTCATTTCATTGCAACGTTGCAAAACGCTCACAAAGTCTTTTTTTGTGCACGAAAATAGGATAAGAACTTTTGTTGAGATTGAGAATGAACAAATAAAAAATTATACATAAGTCAAAAATGTAATGTAATAAGAGGCTAAAGAAAAGTTAAAGTTAAACATCTTATTACATTTAATATATTATATAAATGATTATATTATTGCTACTCTGTTTATTTATTTATATATGGATTAATGACTTATGGTTTGATTTATGCATGATGCGTGATAGGGGCCTTGCAAGAGGAGGTCAAAAAAATATTATTATGAAAAGAAGAAGAAGAAGAATGCTAAAAATTTAACAAAAAGGGAGCATTTTAGTATTGAAGTAGTAATGGCAAAAAAAAATATTGGCAAGAAGGCAAGTGGAATTGAATTAGAAAGAAACTTCAGCAGCAGCAGTTAGAGGAAGGAGGAGGAGGAGGTTTCTCGTTAGAGAAGAATATTAGATTGGATTTTTTTGTTGCGCTGCGCTGTTTTTTAATACTTGCGCATGATTTTTTTGGTTACATATTATTTTTTTTACATTAAGGATTTTTAAGGATGAAAGAGATAATTGCTGAAGTTTTTTTTTCTTCTTCTTCTTCTATTTTTTACAATAATAATGTAGTATCGAAACTTAATTTAAAAGATAATGATACAGCCAAGCTAGAAACTTCTACAACAACCACCACGACCACACGACGAGGACGAGATTCAACGCGCAGAAGCTCACACTCACATCACTAACCTGCACTTACCAAAAAAAACCTTTATGCACACACACAAATTTTTAGTTCATGTTTCCCTTTGTCAACTTCATTTTTTTTTGTTGTTGAAAAAAAATCAAGCCCAAAAATAATAATAATAATAATAAAGATCTGCTGCTGCCTTTAGAAGTATTAATAAACCTTTTGGAGAAAAGTTTATATTAAACGGGGCAAATTGAAATTGCAGAACAGCTTTTTTTACTTTTACTTTTCTCCATTTTTCTAATCATTGTTATGAAGAACACCACTGCAGTATAATTTTTTTAGTTGTTTTTTTTGTTTTTTCGCAAAGTATTTAAACTTTTTTTTGTTGTGATAGTAGATAGAAAGTTTTAAACCTTCAGAGTTTGTCTTAAATTTAAAAACAGAAATTTGACTTGAACGTTGTTGTTGCTTCCAGCCCTAATGGAGGTTTTTATACTGTTTACTATACGCTCCGCTCAGCTACTAATTTCACTTCATGCGAGAATAAATTTAACAACAACAACAATAAAAGCAACTCAACAAGAACAACGTACGGATGTCGGATGCATCCGGAACAAGACACCAGTCAACAACAACAACAACAACAAAATTCCTTCACATTCGATTCGCAAAAAATAAACTATACCCATGTAGAAAAAAACTGGAAGGAAGAAAAAGAAGGAAGGAAAATGTGAGCCCACCTCCGTCTTTGTCGTCGCCTAAGCATCTCATCACCTCACGGCTCACCTCGACAGAAACACTATAATTTCCCCAGGCTTGCTGCTGCTGCTGGCACCGTTCATTTTCATTCCAACTTCTTTTACAGTAGAAGAATTCTCGTAGTAATAATAATCCTGTTAGAGTTTTTTTTTCCTTGGTCAAATAATAATATCAAATTATATCATCGCATCGGACTATCAGCAGCGCAGCGTGGTAATCATCATCATCATCATGAAAATCTGCGTAGGCATTATTATAATAAGCAAACCAAACAAAAAACACACAACGAGAAAAAAAAACTTTTCCTCACTACTCACGCATGTTATTGTTCTACAAGAAGAATGAAATTGTAGCACAAAATCAGTAGGAAAAGTAAAGCGGAAGTGGCACAAACAAATATTACCCCATCCCATCATCCTTTGCATGACTTTGCAAAGTTTTTGGGTCTTTCTTTCTTTCTCCCAAAAAGAAAATAAAATTCCTTCACTAACGTATAAGCCAAGCTCAAGTTCTAGCTAAAAAGCTTAATAATTTTCATCATAAATAAATAGCTTTCTGTCTGGGCACTGGCTTTGCTGCTGCTGCTGCTGCTGAGAGAAAGTCCGTCCGCCCGTGTCCGGATCAAATCATCATCTGGTGGTGGTGGTGGTAATGTTTTCCGTACCAATCTGTGCTTCCCACCACCACCACCACCTCCTTCACCTCCACCTCCACAACCGTCGCATTTTGCTTTTGCTATTATTATTTTGTTGCCGTTATCCTTATCATCCACATCATCAAACATTTTTCTTTCATCTTAAATGACAATGTCTGTGTATAAATCTGACGCTGCGC
Organism: Lepidocyrtus cf. sotoi NNG-2020; assembly: GCA_027744475.1. Taxonomy (NCBI): domain Eukaryota; kingdom Metazoa; phylum Arthropoda; class Collembola; order Entomobryomorpha; family Entomobryidae; genus Lepidocyrtus; species Lepidocyrtus cf. sotoi NNG-2020. Next base: position 21,903 of record JAHZNJ010003514.1, read on the forward strand.
TGCTGCTGCTTTCAGTCACAGTCATGATGAAATAAAGCGCCTTTTCGTGAAATTAAAGTAGAGCAGCAGAGGTATGCTATGCACGCAAGCCAAGCCAAGCCATTAAGTCCTCCTTCCGTTCTTCGTAGAAAAAAAATATTTTTGCCGACGATGCGATGCGATGCGACGATCATTCTTCTTCTTCGTTGCTCGTTCCGCTTTCTCTTCTCTTATCCTTAAACTTTGTAATAAGATTATTTTATTGACAGTGAAGAAGACTGCCTCTACTTTGCTTTTATTGTTACTGATCCTGTTTAGTGCAGGAAGTGCAGAGCAGAGTGAAAAATAGGTGTACACTTACTATTATTTATGCTAAATTGCTAATATACTTATTAATAGTTTTATTAATTTAATACACAAAAAAAGGTGACAGTAGCGAAATTAATTATGACGGGGGGAATTACTGTCGCATCAAGTCGCAGCAGCGGAAGGAATGAAGGAAAGAATGAATTATGCACAATAAGTACAACAACAATTGCACAATTTTTTAAAATAATCTATAATTTGAATCTAAAATTAGATTGGGAAAAGTGATAGGATAGGATATATATTCGATGGTAAATTTTTCGTAATGCACGCATTATTCCAACACGACGATGTTTTTATTAATCGGATTAATAATAAAAAAATCTTCTTAATAAAACTAAAATACTTCCATATAGCCAATACGTACTACGCTTGGTGCTTTTGCTCGCCAAAATAATTATAGCTATGCTGCTGCTGATAATACAAAAATTGGAGCTTTTTTGTTGGCTTCATCTTTATTTTATCGTCGCCGGTGCGGTGTCGATTGCTCGTTCGTTGAGTTTTTAAGTTGACAAGAAATAATCTCTGTCGAAGAAGAAGGAAGTTACTTCGCATTTTTGTCATTAAAGAAGTTCAACAGCAGCAGCAAAAGCAGAAGGTATATAAATTGTCTCCGTTTTTTATATGTTTAAGCTGCAATACAAAATATTAATATATTTGGACAGAGAAAGAATACATCGCATCATTCGCATCGCAATAGATTTTGCCACAAAACTGAACTAAATCAGAATCAGACTGGCAAAAGCAAAAAGCCAAGTCAAAGTCAAGTCAAGTCAATGCCCAAAAAAATCAAATCCATTTTTTGTCGCTTCTTTTTTTCTTTAGTTCAGTTCAGTTTAGTTTGGTGTTTGCTGCTGCACGCTCATTGAAATGAATCAAACGAATGCGAATGGCTTTATGCAGCTTGCTTTTTTGGCTAGGCAGAGGCTCTTTACCGTAAAAGGAATAACAAGCCAAAAAAAATGAACGAAAATGAGAAGAATAAATTGCATCGCATCGGCACGGCATCACATTCACATTCACATTATCCCATCTTTTTTTATTTTTACAAAGCTCACATCAACTTTATGCAACTTACTAAATAAATTGCATAGAAATTATATTATTACAATTGCCTTGACTTGGCTACCTTCTCCACTTTTCTGTCACAAAAAATGGCAAGTTTTCTTCTTATTATTCTTATTATTATTCTCCATCTACTTCCTCAAAATTTATTCCTTCAGGGCTTAATGCAACTTGATTGAAGAAATTTTAGAATAACAAATGTAAAGAAATCCTAAAATATGCTGCTGGAAATGAAAAAAAGCTCATCTAGAGATTTGTTCTGCGAATGATCATCTTTGCTTATAGCTTGGCTTATTATCGTTATAGCTAATTCACATTAAACGATTATAAAATCATTAACGTAACATAACAACGAACGACTAACAAGTATTGTATAATAATATCAAAGTGGATTCGATTATTCATTCCTTATTTATCTATCACATCACAAGCTCAAAAAATCTCAACCTTTATAAAACTCCAAAACAATTTGCGTGGGCGTTGGTATGGTGGTGGTGGTGTGATGATGGTGACCAGCAGCGCAGAGAGCATAATAGCATATAGCATCGCATCATCGCCATTATATTTTTACCACAGAAGGCTATTCGTTAGTTCAAAAGAAAAAAATCTGCTTTTTTGCTTCTTAAAAAAAAGAGGCCGAGCGAGAATGCTGACAAGCAAAAGACGAACAAGACCACCTGTAAAAATTTTGCATGGCCATCGCATCGCGTCCATTGTATCACATCGGATTTTATTTTAACGCCATTTCAATTTTCAAATTTCAACTCCATAAAAAAATAAATTCTCGTGTAAAGTGTAAAGCACCTTCCATAAGAATAATAATGATGATGACGATTGCGGAGATCACATAATAATCATTAGCCTTGTAAAAACATTAAATTTGGTCATATTTTCCTTTCTTCTTCTTACATAAAATATGGGACCGGTTTAATTTAAAGCTTCTGCAGCTAAAAAGCAGCAGCAGAAGATTATCATTACCGCCAGGAAAGGATTCTTCTTCTTCTTCTTGAAACTGCTGACAAGGCTCTTAAAGTTTAAAAGTCAAACGTTTATAAAGTTAAAGTTTATTAATAATTGCCACTTTAGATAATTGGCTTGGTAAGAAGAAGAAAACGAGTTTTATTATTATTTTTGTAATACTAATAAGAAATGGGATTGTTTTTTTTACATTTAGACTTATGATCAGTATAATTTGTTGGAGCGAATTAATAAATTTCCAATCGGCAATCGTGCATTTCTCATTGCATAGCTTTTTTTTATTTATTTTTTTTCAATGGATTTCTGAATTGGGAGGGTTTATTTGATGACAAAAAAGTATATTTCTTTTATTTTCTTTCACTGGTGTTTATGGATTGTTTTTGTTGTTGTTTTTGTGTAGGCGAAAGACTTATTACCGTTACGTCGTTACATGACTTACAACAGTAAAAAATAAAAATAAAAACATTTTAGTCACACTTTTCTCCACATTTGATGAAATAGTCTAACGTAAGTATAGCCTTTTAGCCTTACTTATTTTTTTGTTACGATAAAATAAAAATTGACATTCAAATACAAATTCGGTTATGAATGACATTCTGCAAAATATTCTGCGGCATTGCAATATTGCATAATTTTCTTAATTTGCATAATTATCGTCATTGATTTTTGTGGGATGTGATAATGTGAGATGAGAACTGATATTTTTTATTCGTTTCTGATATTGTGTTCTTTCCCCTCTGGCTTAAAAAAATTTTCGTCAATAATCTTCACTTCACTCACATTCACATAATCTATCTACACAATCTATAATTAATACATTAAAAATCAGCAGCATCAACAGAAGCAGCGGTAATCGCATTCGCCAATTCTTTAATTAACGCCAAAAGTCAAAAGGATGGCCAAGTCAAGCCAAGTCAATCCAATATATATAGATTTCCCAATGTCAACCAGTTTCAGTTTCATTTTCGATGCAATTTTTACAGAAAGAAAATCCCATAAATTTTGGTTCTATTCCAAATCTTTTCTTTTCTTGTGAGAATGAAAATGAAATTTTTGTGATGGAAAATTATTGCAATGACAAAAAAATTAATAAGGCAAAAATAATTTGGCTTGGCCATTATTGATGTTCGCTCTCTTTCTATATTATCGCTGCTGTCTGAATCTGTTCTGTTCTGATTTAAGTTTCTTTTTCTGCTTCTTCTTTGCTTTTGCTGCTGTTGTTGTTGTTATTGAAAGACAAAACCCACGCATTAGCCGTTCGTCAATCATTTAATTAAAAATTATTATCAGATTTCGTCTTCTTAACAACAGCGACAACTACAATAACAGCAACAGCAGCAGCAACTGAACAGAAACATGACAAGGACACTAACAATTAAGTACATAAAATTATAAATTATTATGTAAAACAAGTTTGCTCATTGTTAATCGAACCTTCATTATTGCATTTGTTACATTGCTTTTGTTAAATTTGAGACTTTTTTGGGTTTTTGGGATTACTGACTTGGCCGTTGGCTGGCTGCATGGCTGTTGGCTGTTGGAATGTGAGTGCGAGTGACTGAAGAACGTCAATAATAAATAATTTCGTTTCTTCCTATATATTTTGTAAGCTAAACTGAAAGACATGAATGAATGAGTTATTAGCCGAAAGGGACACAAGGCATAGCAAAACACAAAAGAAATAAATGCTAATCTTGTTATTATCCAATGTAAAATTTGTAATTAAAGGCTTAAGCATAGCTTATGGCTTGAGCTTGGCTCTTCTTAATTACATCCCCCAACAAATGCCGCAGCATTTTAAAATAAAAAAACTGAATAAACTGAATAATTTTTATTCTTTAAAGTGTCTGAAAATGCTAAAAAAAGTAATAAAGGAAAAATAAACATTAAATCCTAATCTAATTATAAGTATAAAGTTTGTCCCATTTTCATATTTTTTTAAAAAAGTTGATCACATCATTCCTCCCAAAATATATAGATTTCTCCCTTTAAACACATTTTTTGTGTAAATATCAATATTCCACACAACCCCAGCACAGTAATTTTCACGTCGTTTATATTTATCGTTATTGTTATAGTACGTACGTATCTTAATTATTATTTGCATTTTTATTACTTTTCAAAACGCAGACGGAGTATCCATAGGGCAAACGAATTTAAATCAAAGTCAATAAGTCGCCGTCGCCAGAGAAGAGAAAACTTTAATTAAACGTTATAAAAAATAAAATACAGAAACAAAAACCTTTTCAACTAATCAAAAACTCAAGCAGAGGCGCCGTGCCAAACCTAAAGCTATAGTTAATTATTATCTTTTTAGCACACGTGTCAGTTACGTAACGTAACTTGCTAATCAGAAAACTTTTCACCGTTTAAAAAAATCATTCTACATTAATTAGAAGTCAGCAGAAGTAGAAAAAAGTTGACCAGTTTTGATTTTTCTTCCCTGAGCAATATTTTACGACTTGAACTAATTATGACGTGACATGACATAGACATACGTTGATCATCTCTATCCATCCATCAAAATTCATAATTTGTTGTTGTATTTATAAATGATAATTAAAAATTGGCAATATTGTCAAATTCGTCGCGTCGTCGTTATAAAGTAATCGCCAAGGTTTATTATTGCCAAGCAATTTATATAAAGATTCTTTATTCTTAACTTAAATTTTTATTCATTTATTCTCATTACTCCCCCAAAAAAAGCTTACTTACGTAATGCAACGCAATACGCAACGCATATATATACACTTCGTAAAACTCTTTCAAGCATTGTGCGCGCGCAAATTGATGCAATGCATTCATTATTGCATCTAAAATACGCCCACGCCACGCCACTTACATTTTTGCATTCGCATTATTACATATTATAAATTGCATTACAAACATTATAAACTTTTCTTCTATTATTTATTATTTATTCCAGCAGACAAAAAATAAAAAAATGAAAAAATACAGCTCCATAATAACTATAAAAGTTTACTGGGACTGGGACGACCAAGACCATTCAAGCAGAAAAGATTTATTTTCTTCTCAATCTTCTTTTCTGTCGGTGCAATAATAATTGCTACTAAAGAATAATAATAATAATAATAATAAAAGCTTTAACTTTGCCTTTGCCTTTCGCTTCCTGCTTCTCCTCCTATCCTTCTATCCTCCTCCTCATCGCCTTTGATCCTCCTCTTTTATTTAAAAAAGGAAGAAAAAAGAAGAAGAAGAAGGAAAATTGCAACGAAAATCATCATTACAATGAGGCATTGTTTAAATTGTTTTGCTGTGATGCTGGCCCAAAAACAAAAATAAAAACTCTTTATCCAGATTTGCTTGCCTCTAATTGCCATTGCCACTGCAGTGCACGCACAGTCACCCGTTCACCAACAGATTTATACATTTTATTATGCCTTTATGTAAAAGTATATCTTCCTCCACCTTACTCACTATTTTACATTATTATTATTTTTGCTGGATAGAAGAAAAAAACGGCAAAATGATAAGTACATGTATGATGAACGTTAGAATTATTTTTCCACCTACGCACGTACGCTCACAGCTCGCACTGGTGTTTCTTCATCTTTATTTAAAAAAAATGAATGAGAAAAAGGTTTGCATTTTACCTTGCAAAAATATAAATCCTTTCATATTTTTTCGCGCTCTTCATCATCATTGCATTTTCGTCTTCGCCTTCTTCAAATTCAAACTTAAAAAGTTAAATGAAAATGGTAGTTAAATTTATTGTTATAGAAATATTTTTTGATTCTTATTCTTTTTTTTCTTCTGAAGATGAATCATTCATAATCGCCATGCCACCACATCATCTGCACACAATCCTTTTGCTTTACAAAAACTTTCATGGATGGATTATTAATGTGGATGGAGTTTTTTTTCTGCAAGGTCGCGGTCGTCTCTTTCTTTTTTCTCTCTTATAAAAAAATCCATCTTCTGCTGATTGTGAGTCAGATAGATCATAAAAGTACACGCATTTATTATTTTCATTGTTGCGTTACGTGGATAGATGCTGGATATTTATGTAGATTATTTATGGAGCCATTCAAACAAACTCCGCTTACATTGCTTTTTTAAAAAAGTTTTTTTTGTTGTGTTTTAGTTTTACAGAAACTAAACACAAAAAAACTATGACTGTGAATTAATCTCATTCACTCATCGATCATCATTTCATTTCATTTCATACCACCTGCAAAATATTATAAGCATTCGTACGTTTTTCTCTATTACAATAATACTTCAGCAGCAGAGCAGAATAAAGAAAAAATCAAGTGGGTTTATACTTTAATTTTTTACGTCCTTTGATTTTCTGTTGCTAAAAATTCACTTCGACATCCATCTTTCCATTCCTGAAAGGGATCTGCATTGCATCTGCACATAATTGTTCTCTTCTTCATCGAATTCTGAATCTGAAATGGAATTCTTCAGCAGCAGACAAGTTATCTCGTAAGCCAATTGTAATTTTTTTACCTCTAAACAATAACGATGAGCGATTATATAACAAACAATGCTTTTCGTTACTCAAACCGACCTGCTATATTAAAGGTAAAGGTATTGGAAAAGTTCATTTTAAATTTGTGTTGTAAGTGTAAGTGTAACTCAACAAGCTAAGGCAACATTTTGAATGTAATGCAATGATTTCTTGTGAAGAATTTAAAGAGTCAGCCTCCTCTTCATCTTCAACTTCAAGTTTGGAACGACATCAACGATAATAACGACAATGATGATGACCTGTGACTGTGTCTTGTGAGAAAGGAGCTTGGTTTGGTTTGGCTACCATCATACTATTATCCATATCGCATCGTCATTCGCCATTCGCTATGATCATCATCTTTATTCGCCACTAGAGCTTTAACACATTACACAAATTTCAGTTGACTTTTTCGACTTGAGTTGACTTGAATGTGTTTTTTTTTGGGTGGAACCATATTCTCCACCTACACAATATATAATTTTTTTGTTCTTCTTCTTCTTCTTCTTCTTCTTTCTTTACTCTTAACAACAACCGTCTAGTCAGTTGCATAGTCACATTCTATCTTATTACTAAATTTTGTTTTTTGCATTATTATTCTCGATTCTCGATAATAACTTATTACAATTATGAGCGAGCGAATAAACTTTAAGGCGAAATCTGCTTTGCTTTTTTTAACTACTAAAAAAAGTGACTGTACTCGTACGTAACGTACATCACAAATTTTCTGGCAAAGTAAAGTCAAAATGACGAAGCCAAGTCAAAGAATAAAAAAAAGCAAAAATGCAATTTTATGCTACATAATATAAAAATGTAGAATGAAGAATAAGATTAAGAAGAAGAAGAAAATATATTCCTTCTCCTCATTAAATTTTAAACATATAAGGCCACTGCTGCTGGAAGAAGAACATTATAACGGAATAAACAACGGAAGGATGTGATTATGTTGAAGATGATGTGATCCTTTGCCTAAAAACATGCATGACAGCAATTATCGCTCATCATCGCTCTGTGTATTCTGTATTCCTTACATGACAATAATAATAACGACTAACAGTAACAACAGACGAACAACGGTGCACAAAGCCATATATACATATATAGAAATATGATTTCTTTCCGAATTTATTGACAAGCAAAAGCAAAAAAAAGTCAACGTTTCATTATTTTCATCTTATCTGTAATACGATATGCGATGCATACGGCACGATAAGGTAAAGGTATGGGAGAGGATTATGGAGCGAGTCCATTTTCCATTCCATGCAAAAATTTAACTTTAAATTTAAAGCCTTTAACTTTTTTTAACAATACTTTTTCTCTTCTTGACCTTTTCTTCTTCTTGCAAAAGTTAAAATTTAAAATAAAAGACGAGTGAGTGAGTGAGTGAGAGAGCGAGCGACTCTCTGCCATGCGGAGTGGAAAGGGCGATGACCAGAACGAAACAAAAAGGAAGGAAGGAAAAAAGGAAAAAAAGAAACAATGACGATAATGCTGATGCTGACTTGAAAAAAATATAAAATTTTGGTTTCAAATTTCATTTCATTTCATTTCATTACATTACCAACGGTGTTGGTTTTCTTGTTGTCGCATCATCGTTTCGTCGTTTCTCTGTTCCTGTTCCTTCCGGCTCATGCTCGTGAGCTCGTGACAACAAAAACGCCTACGTTTTATTAAAGCGCTAAAAAGCGTAGCTAGAAAACTGCGTGTACGTATAGTTGTTAACGCATAATAATTAGAATATGAATTCCTCCCGGTACAAATACTCCTCCCTCCCACCAACACCTCCACTTCGAACACCACAGGCACCCCCTCCTATCAATTTAAATTTAACTTTCGCGTAACCGTTTTATTATCAAACGAATAAGATGACGGTGTCGATGTGGTAATTTTATTCCTCCCTTTCTTATTCCCATTTCATTTCCTTCCCTTTCGACTAAAAGTTCAAAGAATACATCAAGAAGAAGGAAACGAATTGATTATGATTTTATTATTATATTATGATCAACAAAATTGGAGTGCAGGAGGATGATGCTATGCTAGGCTACGCAATCCCAGTCAAAGTCAAACAAATTTTATATTGTTAAAGTTAAAGTTAAATCTCGCTGGTTCATGTTGCTGTTGCTGGGTGGCGTCGCCCATTTTTTCAAATTGGAGAATAATAATAACAAATAAATTTGAAACAGCGATTCTGTTTGAACTACAACAGATTTTAAATTTACAATTCATATTACTATTACTCGCCTCTCTCCTCCACCACCGCCGTACCACTACCCCACCCATTCCTCAGATTAGATTCACTTACTCGTTCGTTCGTTCGCTCATCAAATCATTCATTCATCATCACCGAAGAATCCAATCATTCCGTGTGTATGAAAATGTAAAATGTGATGATGATGATGACAGCCGTTAAAAAACTTCAGCAGCAGCAATTAGGCATGCATAATATTATGCATTGCTCTAGCTCTAGCTCTACATGTCGTTTCTAATTGCACAATACAATGACATGATGATGTGATGTGATGATGATTAATTACTTTTTGCAATTAAAATTGCAAATATATTTATTGTGTACGTACTTTTACGTTTTATTAGATTGAGAGGGAGACAGAAAGAATTTTCCATGCGCGTAGAAATAAAAATGGAATTAAAAATTACTTTTTTTCTATCTCTTAAATCTCGTAAATCTCTTTTTATCATTCGAATCAACAAGCGCAAGCGACCGAAAACAAAACGCGTTTAGATGAAACAGAACTTACAAATTTTTAGTAGTTATTTAATCTTATTGAAATTCAAAACCGTTTTTAACGGTTAACGGTTAACGATTTTAATATTTGATATTTTATTTGATATTTGATTTATTTCTTGCACTGAATCGCAATAACAAAGCCAATTTTACAATTAATGAATAAAAATCCTATCAATTAGGTTCTTCCTTTATCCATTTTAATACCAATCATTTCCAAATCAAAAATACACAGATTTCCTCCAACCAGTTGTGTTAGGGAAAACCTCATTGTCAATTTGAGGAGAAAACCTACACGACTATACGTCCCATTTGGAACTGGTTGGAAGGCTTATCGCAAACATTACATGAATTAATCTACAACAGCATACATACATTTTACTTTAGCTTAGCAAATAAACAGTTTCCTATTAATAATAATCTTTTTACAAAACCATGAACTAAGAAGTTATAATCATTTGAGCAAATGAGCTTTAAGTAGCATCTTAAATCTAGAGATATGTAGCACTTTAAATTTAAAAAAAAGTTTTAATTACTTACCGTTTAAAATGTCGTTTTACTGGAATAAGGAACTATCCGGCAGTAGTTAGCTAGTTAGCAGCAGCGCAAGAACTTTCCAAATACGTCGCACAAAAAATACTTCAAGATATTTATTGATTGGAGTTCAAGTAATTTAATTAATTAATTATCTTATTTTTTTTCTTTTTTAAACTTATTTACA
>JAHZNJ010003515.1:0-17903 GCA_027744475.1 Lepidocyrtus cf. sotoi NNG-2020
AATGTTGACTGATTGGGCCTGAAATAATTTTATTTATTGTTGAATTTTATCGTGTAAATTAAATATATGACATGATAATAACTTACATATTACAGACAATTGTATTTTTATTAACTGACCTGAGAAAAAACGAAATTAGAAAAATTTTTGAAAGTAGTAAATGAATTACGTACATTATTATATAGCCTTAACTAACTTTAAATCGTATTTTATTTTTATTTGCAGCCAAGAAGAAAAGCTCTTAGCCGCAGTAAGAAGGGCTAACTCCGCATTTAGCTCCATTTCCGGTACTCCTGATCACAGTCCAACATCATCAAGATCGTACTCATCACCAATTTCACCGCTGACCCCGACATGGGCTCTCCCACTTTTAGGTTGGGGCTATGGCGCAACCGCTGGAAGTAAGTACCTTTCCATTATATCCTCTATTTAGTTAAATTTAAATGTATTTAGCCATTTAGCGACTCTGACTTTATTGTAAAAATTGACAAAAAAATTCAAATTACTGTACTGTGTTATCACAGTCTTATTTAGGTTGTTCAAGTTTACTCTATTAAAAAGCAATTCGTAGAGAATAATTTTTGTGGTTTGTATTATTCTACAAAATACAGATATTAAGTACTTGTTGGAACTCATCAACTTATTACTACTGTAATAGGATAAATTAGGTAGTAAAGGGTTATGATGGATATGCATCGTTTTCTGTAGTAATGACATGCCATATCAATTCGTTTCTGGAAAAAAATAGCAATACAAATTTTGCAACTAAAGTGAGCCACCCACTTCAAAATAGACAAATAAGCAATTGGAAGTTCTGTGAAGTAAAAAAAAGTCAAAAGATGATTATTACTTAGGTTAGAAAAATACATAGGTACATAATTGGAACAATAAATTTACCTACGTTGGTGGCTTCTTCCTAATAGCTTTCAATTGATTTTTAAAGGATTTTTTTTATTTTAAAAAGGTGGAATGCCCCACCCAACAGGTACAAGAATTGCGGAGAGTTTAAAACATTCAATTTACATTTTAAATGAGAGTTTGTCAATTTTTTCTGATTCTTTAACCTGGTATTTTGCTCTGCTGTTTATTGAAGCTAAAGCAGCTAAATATGCAATGATGGAATTGGAATGCAATGACAACAAATACATACTATTTGCAGCATTAAGTAGTTTTGTATGTTCATATTATTCGATACGAGAAATTGTAAACCGCAACTATTGGGTTAATTCAATATGATAAGGTTTTTTATTTTATTATAATAATTAAAGTTAACAGTTTAAATTAAGTTAGTTACATAACCGATGCTTTAAATTAAAGTATAATTATTTGGAAAAACAATTAGGAAGAGGAAGAAGTAAGCTTAAAAATAAAAAAATTAGTTAACTGTATCGAGCTAGTTAAAAAGCTAGGCTAAAAGTTACCTCCGAAGGGCGATTTCAACTATTAAAACCTACAATTAAATTGCTTAAAATTAAAAGCAATTAACGGTATAATTTGCATAGCTCAATTTGATTGTTATATAATTCGGTGTGTAGTGGTTTCAAAACGATTTTTCGTTATCAGATTTATATTATTGATAAATTGCAATGTGGCAAGTAATTTTTAATTCTTAGTAATTCTATAGGCAAATGTCTAACTTATTTGATTTAATTAGACTGGTTAAAATAAAACATTCCCGTAACTTCTATTTACAACAATTATAAATCTTCATTATAAAACGTTTTACTTCCTGAAACTTGTTTTATAGAATTGTTATAATTACCTTAGGAAATTAAAACTGACAATGAACAAATGCTTCGCATCTGCGTCCATTTTCACTCATCAAACATTTCATTTTACTTGACGGTTGCACTTTTGACAGAGGGACCACTTGATAAAGGAGGATAATAAAATAACGTACGTAGTAATGTAGTACACGAATCCTACACAAAATTCGAAATAAATTAATAAGCACGCATTTGGCAAATCATAGTTGTTTCCGTGATATCCTCATAAAGTTATTTCTCCTCGTTCACCATTTAACGTAATTACTGGTCTCTTTCAAACTGTCAGTATGATTCGCTGGCAATAACCGTGACATATTAATCGTTTCTCTCATTCTATCGTTTGCTCAAACTTTTTTTAAAACGAATGCGTACACAACGTGTTTGAATGTATATTTTCGTTTTCATATCAAGAATATCAAAGATTAGAGAATATTCTTATTCTCTAATCTTGAGTAGGTATACGATAGGAACAAATAAATGGAATAGTTTTGTGAATTTTACACATAAAATGTAGCTTAATTATATTAAGAATGCTTCTTTTAAAATGGCAAAAATCTTGTTAAAAAATATAAATACAATTTTGATGCCGGCATTAAAGTAATTTGTCTTTAAAAAATCTAATTTTTCTTCATTTCATCTGCCTTTTGTGAGTCATTTACTAAGCATTCTCTTATGACAAATTTTCCCTATTCAAAGTACTAGGGTAAATGATACGAAACGTTTGCGTATTACATTTATTACAGATACGTATTGCAAGAACAAATGCATATGACTGCAGAACATAATAAGTTGAATCAGTGAAAAGTGACCTGAAGAATATAAAAGAGGGACGACGGAAAAGTATATAGATGCCCCAAGTCTGCGTCTGCTCTCTCCTTACGTAATAGCAATTTAACATTGGCATCCAATGCGTTCATATAAAATTTCTGGATAACAACACAGCATTTTATTAAAACTTGTCTATACACAATCGAATGTGTGTGTGCCTTTTTGTGAGTGATCACGCAAAGGTTTTCTTAATTTACTTTTATATATTATATCTGTACAATAAAAAAGTGGGTAGAGGAATAAAAGGTAGACGGTACGCTTACTCACACAGACTCAAATTGGTACAACCACACCGTCCGTCCATAATATTATGGAATACTTCGATACTTTTCATGTCTCATTTACTTACACCATCTGAAAAAAACTTTTGAGCTTCTGTCAGAAAAGAAAAGAGACTTTTTAATTGCTGGGAGTTACCCGTCACAAGGATTTTGGAATTAGAATTTCATTTAGCGTTGCGTTGCGTTGCGTTGCTTTATTATGTTCATTCCCTCTCCTTTCCCTCTCTTTACATCGTCATAATCATCATCAATATGGTTAAACTCTCGCATCTTTTTTTCGTATTACGTAAAGTCCTTTTAGTATTTCTGACTTCATAACCTCATAAACTGCTTGGTAAATTTTATCGTGTGAAATGAAGATGTATTGTATTGTATTATATTGTATTGTTGCGTGGTGGCAAGGTTTCTAGAGTTCTATTCATCTTTTAAATACATAATATTAACAATAATCATAACATAACTGCAAGAAATGGAAAGATGATGATGATGGTGAACATGATGTAATCCACGTTGATTCCGTGATGGATAATAAAAGCATCAACATTCTCAATGTGCAACCAGTCCCGTTTTCGCAAGCTCTTTTGGTTCGTCGTAATCACCATCATCAGCATCCATTACTAACGATAACATTGTCTTGCTAAATACTGTTCTCTGTTTAGTGAAATTTCACGAAGCTGATTTATTGGTACAGGATAGATGATGATTTAGTTAGTACAGTGCAGTATTTAGATAAGATTTTGGCAAAGAGTAAATATAAGTTCTGCCTTTACCTTTAAGAGTTATCTTTAAAAATAGTGTTCTAAATTTAAAGCTCTGTGTTGTTTCGTTTTCGTTTTTAATTTTTCTAATTTGTTATGAAATGTTTTTAAACTATATATTATTTCATATCTAGGTATAATTACTACCCAATGTCTAATTGCAACATTGCAAGCTCTAACTTCTGACAATGAAAAGCAATACTCATAAGATTATATTATTATCAAGCAAAATTTAGTTCTCGGATGATAATGATAATGCCTGAATCGGATATTTAACCTTTTTTCACTCCTCCGTTGTTTTTTTCCATCATCCTATTTTAAAACGATAATACTTGAAGCACACTACTAACTCCGACGAGAAGCAGAGAAAAATATTTTTTAAAAACCGGCTTTTTTATGCTAGGTCCGGTCGGACTCCTAAAATGTAAAAGTATTGAGAATTGAGATAGAGATATTATAATACCTTGATGAAGAAGTAGCACAAAAAACCATCCTTTCACAGTCTTATTTCATATTATAAAAATATTATTTAGGTATACATAAAGTTCTTTATTCAAGGTATCTATCTAACAACGACAAAGTTATTGCTGCAGAAAAAATGTAACTTTTTTATCGTCTACTATGATGGCAAGCATGCCATTCTCTGTGTATGCATGTTTCTTTGCGTGTTTTTCTTGTTGTTGATAATCGTCGTCTCCCTTTTTGTTCTAATAAAGTAGGATATTTGTTCAAACTACCTGTTATTTGTTACTTGTTAATATTTCTTCAAATTTTTTTCTAGAAAAAGCCCGTTCATAATAGTAATAATAATAATAATATTATAGGCAGGATCTTTTAGAGCACGTTAGGCAAGATTTTTGTTTTTAAGTGAGATGTTAGGAGCAGTCCGTTGGCTGTTTTCTCCCTGTCCGTCTTAATAGGGGTTGTTAAGTAATTGCTGTAGAATTATTATTTGCAGTTTAGCCATATTATTATAAATACATTTTAGGATTTTTATCTATGAATACAAATCTATTGAGGAACACGATGAATGGTGTTTTTTCTTCTTCAAAAGAGCCATTCTTTTTGGCTGGATTGAATACGATACCTATATTCTTCTTACTGGTTTTTATATAAAAAATGTAATATGCATCTGGTGGTGGTAGTGATTGTACATGGGAAACATTGTACAGCTTAGTTAGCCGTAGAAATTGTGATATCGCGTTTTTATGAATTGCACGAAAGAGTAAAAAATTCCACGGAGAAAATAATAAAGTAATTAAGTATTTAGAAAAACGTTTGTTCCTAAATAAGTAGCAACAACAGTCTAAATTATTCTGCGCCACAGTCAATACTATGAATATTGGGATTTTACCTTTTATCGAATAAAATAATTTGCTTGTTTAACTTCGTGTAACGGTGTTTTAACTCATTAAAATAAAAATGTTTTGTGGCTTAAAATTTTCTTTAAATTTCTTGAGTAACACAGTAATTACATTAGTAATTAGCAATTACAAATAAAGAGATATGTAAATCAGAAACATCTTTCTAAATAAATTAAATTAAATTAAGAAAACAAAACAAAGATTTACAGTGAAACAAAAAAAATTATTGCAAATTTGAATAGCAATTTCAATATTTTGCTATTTTGTTTGTTCGTGTCTTCACCATCATGAATCATGACTCATGATGTCTGGTACAACATCAAACGAATATGTCTGTTTTGCTGCTCCCTTTAATTAAACGAATAAATAATTTTCAAACAATGTAATACAATACAACTCTAGCTCTTTTGTGAATGTTAATAATACCGAACGAAGAAGCCAAAATGATAATGATAATCCTTGACATGAAAAAAGAAGAGAAGAGAACGAACGGTATGTGAATATTAAATAATCGAATATTATTTTAGCCGAAGAAGAAGAAATAAAAAAAGGAGTCAACTCATTAAAACATTTTTTTCCTTTTCTCCTTTTAACAAAAGCTTTAAAGCAGCAGTTATATTATATGATTGCCCATGCAATGCAAGAAAGCAGCTTTACTTAAGCTTCTTTTGCTGCTGCCACTTCTCTCAAAAGGTTCATTGACATAAATGGCAACATTATTAATGAACAGAGTTGACGAGTTCAATTAATCCTCAAAGGCAATTCCTTTCTCGCTAATCACCATTGATTAGCTGTCGTCAGGCGGCAGTCTAATTATTAGTTCTTCTGTGAGCGCTATTGAGATTGAGACTCCTCCGCTCCGGTCAGGCCAACTTTAATTGAGGAAAGTACGCTTAGACTACCTACACAACAGATAATAAATTAAATATAAGCTCCAAATTAAAACTTTGTTAATTTTATTCACAAATAGAAACATGGCATGACTAGTAAGATAAATAGGATGAAAGGCTGGCTGACTGACTGATTTTAATTGACAAAATACCCACATAAAAATTTTGTTTGGAATAAGTTTAAACATTTTAAGAAAAAAAAACTAAAAAAAGAATAATTTTAAAAGTAGTCCTCCCGTATTTTATTACCTGCATTTGTTTCAGAAGGTGTTCTTCCGCCTAGACTACCTGGTCCACCTGTCCGTTGTCGCATTCAACTCCTTACTTTTAAAAAACGTCTATAGGTATATAATTCCTTTCAAATTCTGCTTTGCTTTTGCTTCATTAATACAAATTAACACGCAAAAAGTTGAAAGAAATGAAAGAGCTCATAGTTAGCAACACTACTACTTTTCTTTCCGGTGTTTCCGATGACTGGCGAAAAACAGGGTTCCAGTAGCAGCAGCAGCAGCACCATCACAACTTTTACCACTTTGTATCGTATGAATTTAGTAGTAATGAATTTTAAAAAGAGCTGTTTTAAGCTTGATGGATGGCAGAACAGAAGAGACGAGCCCCCAATACAAAGACAGACCTGCTTGCCTACCTAAAATCTGCTGTTTCCTACTTGGTTTTAAATAGATTCCTTTCCCCAGGTCTCACGCAGTCCTGTTTGCTTGTTCAAGGTGGGATTATTAGTAAAACAGTGAGCTGGAATGAATTTAATTTCCTTCGTGTTGAGCTCGTTAATTGAGTTTTTGTCACTGGCTCGCTATGACTCCAGCTTACACAATACTTCCTCCTACTACCCTTCATTATTATCAGAAATCAGCAACAGCAGCAGCAATAGTGGCAGAAAAGCGGAAAAGACTCGGTTCGCTACAGCTCTAGAACTCTACTACGTTCGTTAAACAAGAACCTGCTTTCGAAATTATTAACTAGGAATGGAATGAAATTGGCTTTATATTTATTGTTTTAGTTTAATGTTTGCTTCCAAAATATTATGTATAAATAATTTTATGCAAAAATACTCATTTATTTTCTTGCGCATTCAACTTTTCTTAGAAAATTCCATTAATGCAATATTGATCCTAATCTTGCAATTAGGCTAAAATAAACTCACTCACTTGTTGAGATCTGCTGCTGCTGTTGTTGTTGATGTTGTTGTTGCGGCGCTTTATAATTTTATGAATAGCTTACTAAAAACCTGTGCAAAGTCATGTAATTTTTTAGCGAGTTTTTTAGTTTTATTTTTATTTTTTGAAATTGCAAATTTTTATTACCTCCTCAGTATAACGAGGTACTAAACCAAATGAATTGTTTTATTATCGTAAGAAATAAGAGGAAGGCCAGAATTGAGTTGCCCCAGGCGGAACTGAACACCGGTGGTAGTAGTAATAAGAAAACCACACAATTCCAGAAAAAAGCAATTAAAATGTAAAAAGAAATATTTTGGTGTTGCTACAAATATTTCAATGACTCTTTTTTACAAGAAAACATTTAATCAACTTTTCCGTATTCCTTTTTTCCTTCCTTCAAATCGAAAGGGTTTTCGTTTCTGGACTTCAATTTTATTTTCTATGTTTAAAAAACCAACCAACCCTATTCACCCTTTTCTAAGAATAATTAAAAATTGAGAAATCTCAATTCTTCAGTCAAGTTTAGAAACTCTGTTTGAAGTTTGGTGGAGTAATACAAAGTCTTAACAAACCATCATCAACATCATCAGCAGCAGCAGAGCGGCATCAAACACCACATTACTTTTACCACCACCACTATTTTCATTATTGACGATTCTCCTCTGACTCTGAGTTGACTTGAGTTTTATGTTTGAGCTCTTCTTCTTCTTCTTCTTCTTCTTTCATTCTGAAAAATGACTGGACTCCCTACGGGCGAGCCTAATGCACAAAATTTATCTTCATTCTTCTGATTAATATTCTATCTCAGTTCTCCCTTCATTTCAGACGGACGGAGGGAGAGAGAGAGAGGCGCGCAGAAGATGCGATACAATAATGATGAAACAGAAAATGAGGAGAAGAGAAAAGAGTGCGCAGATATTCGGGAGCAGTTTGAACCAACTTCTTCTTTTTTTTACAGAAGCTAATTACTAGATTGATTTTGATGTGCCAAGCACTGTCATGTTTTTCTATGCCCCATTTAATATTATATGTTCGATCTTTGCCCTTCTTCATCATTCTCTCTCTCATTTGAAGCATGACACCACTACCACCACAGATGTTGTAATACAAATTAAAAAAGATTTAATAGTGAAGTCGTCGTGATAATTATATTTCCACTATGTAACTTGTATGGGATGCAACAATTACCGACTGAAAAAGTATATTTTATAATTAGAGTGAATAGCAGGAAAGAAATTTTTATCTTGGTGGGCAAGGTTTATCATCAAATGTTTTATTTTTTTAAAATTAAGATGAATGGTTGCAAAAGTAATAGGAGGACGCTCGTTCGCATTCTTGCAGTTTTGATTAGTTTCTATTTATTTATTATTTCATTTTGATCGTCACGCAGTATTAATCGTCATTTGTATTAGGATTTATAACTTTTTAATCATACTTTTAATTACTTGCTTATAATTTAGTTTCTCTTTTTGCTTTAAGTTAACATTTTAATTTGTCTCGTTAATTACTCCTCACCACAGCTATTGAAATCATGTATATGAGTAAACTTAATGATGAGTCTATTGCAAATCTAATCTATCTACAAATATACATTTCTTAACGCGAATGCAAAATTCATGCAACAACTTACTTCATAGGAGATAACAGTTATTAACTATGTTTGTTTGTGTGAGAAAACTGCCCTAATGACAAGAGTCACAACAAGTATGGGAGGCAAATGGACAAGACACGAACTCATTCCTCCTTTCTTTTTTTTTACTGCAAGATACGCTAATACGTTGATCACGTCAATATTTTTTGGGAATGGACTGCGACTGACTCTCCTATTCAGATCAGTAGTATTCCCCTGCATAAATAAACGCATCAGATAATAAGTTAAAATAAAATTAAATAATAATAATAATAAAGCAAGGGATAGAAACGATAAAGTTGTTCTTCAATAGAAGAGAAATTACCCTTAGAAAAAGTGGCAGGTTATCCATGATGATGATGTTAAGTAATGGTGGTGGTAGTGGCACGATGATGTTGGCACGGAGGTGGCAGTTATATTTGTCTTGCAACACTTTTCTAACATTTCCTTTCCATTAGTGTAAAGACTTCTTCTGCCATCACATCATCATCATCATCGTCACAGGACAAACATAATAAGCAGTGAAAGAGATCGTTTCTTCAACTTCAGCTAGGAAAAATAATTTTATGTCAATTCTATGTAAATTTCTTGTCCACGCACATTACATTACATTACACACCCTGCTGATGCTGCTGCTGCAATCGAAGGGGCTACCAATTTTTTCAAAGCTATTATAGTGTGTGTCAACCGTTTCTATTATCATCATGTGAGTGTGAGTATCTAAATAATCAATTCAATTCTCTTGTAAAAATAAAATTAACTTGTTATTTCTGTCTCTATGCGTTTTACTACAAGACAATGCAAAATCCTAAACGGAAAACAAACAAGAAGCAAAGTAAAGTAGGTATTAATAATGGCTGCCCGTTGTCCTGCTTATTGACCGGACATGTCGCGTTTTCTTTTCTTCATCAGTGCAGTGATGCGTGCATTCATATTAATAATGTTGCTTCTTCGTGAGTAACCAATTATGTTGACAGTTCTTGAATAATGATGTGTATTAGTTTGCTCTTTTCTCAGAAAATCCAGGCATTGTAGATTACTTTTTAGTGTAAAATAGAAACAGAAAAGGATTCGCCTTTGTAACTGTCGACCTAGCCCAGTATTTTTATCCATGATTTTGTTTGAAAGAATTATTCAATTTTGTTTATCTATCTTCAATTCAATTGAAGTTCTGGATGGAAAATAGCTACAATAGAAAACTGCAGTACACACGACAGTGGCACCTTTAATTAATTTTTTGGATTCAAAATATGACATATTGCAATTAATTTCTTAGGTATGCAAATTCTTTTCAGCAATCTAATTTTTGTTTACATGACTAATAATAATGCAAAAAATATTTATTAGCGTACACATGCATGCCTTCTAATTAATTTTTCTGTAGCAACTCGACAGCAGCGTGTGTATCTTAGGATTTGAAGGTAGACCAGTTCTTCCATTAAATCATATCAGCAGCAGACACTAAAAGTGACAAAATATATTATTATGATGGTCATATTATACTTTATTGAAAAAATAATTGAATTTGTTCCAAGCGCGTTGCGTTGTTGCAATTATTCATATCCAATATTTTTATTGCTTTATTGTACTCGACTCACATCAACTCAGTCACTGTTTGTCCCTAGTAGACGCGTACAACTACAACGCATAAGTGACAAAGACTGTGTCACAGGACACTTTATCATTGTTGTAATAAACACCCCATTGTTTCCATTATTGCTACTACGACGATGCTCTTTTATTTATTCTTGCTAATTCAGATGGAAAAGGAACGATAATAATAATAATACGCAATATTCAACAGTAGGATAAGCATATTGTTGTTGGTTTGGTAAATTTCTGTTCAGTGAAATAAATAAGCTGTTGGTGCCTTGTGCAACGAAATGATGGTGATTGATAACAATAAATGATTTTTTGGCTTATTATTACTACGAGAAAAAATCTTGTTAGTAAGCAAAGCAAAAGCAGAAGACGATAAAGAAATCTATTTTACATGTGAGAGATAAGATAATATTTTTCCTTCAATGGGAGAATAACAAGCTTTCTTCTTGTTTTTTCTCTCTGGAAATAAATGAGTTAACATTATGTAAGAGGCAGCAGGAGTGTCTTTCTCTCCATCCATTGTGTTCTTTCTCTCAGATGATAAGCAATAAAAATCATATGGGAGTCTTGTTAAGGGCCTTTTCCTTATTTACTGTGCTTATTGTTGACATTAATAATAGGAAATACAAAATAATAATAATATATTTATTCTTTATTTGTGCTCAAGCAAAAAAAACTTTCGTGAGTGTAGTGTTAGTGAGTGTGAATGGACATGATTCCTGATTGGTATCTTTTTAACACTATTATGATGATAACTACGCAGCAGCAGCAGCAGCAGGCTATAATGGCAACCTCATTGTCATCATCAGCAGCAGCAGCGGAGTAGTTGGAGGAAACCTATGAATGAAAAGTAAATGTCGCAGTGGAAATGGAAGTATCCTCCAGGGAGAAAATAGCAGCTCACTCAGAGGGAAATTATCATCATCACATTGTCCCTCCACACACACACACGATTGAATAAAAGTAAACTATTTAGATTTAGATATTTTTGGTGGAGTCGAAGGTTAATCTTCGTTGATCGATTGCATATGCATCAAATCACAATGGAATAGTTAAAATGGTACATAGTAGTAAAAGTTTTTTTTAGGTTGTATGCTGGCTGGGTTGCTATATTGACTGAAACAGCAGGAATATCAATATTATGCGTTTCTCAATAATAACTTTACTACCAC
The DNA here is from genome assembly GCA_027744475.1 of Lepidocyrtus cf. sotoi NNG-2020. Classification (NCBI taxonomy): domain Eukaryota; kingdom Metazoa; phylum Arthropoda; class Collembola; order Entomobryomorpha; family Entomobryidae; genus Lepidocyrtus; species Lepidocyrtus cf. sotoi NNG-2020. The sequence continues at coordinate 11,470 of JAHZNJ010003515.1, forward strand.
ACGGGCTACTGCTGCTGACTGATTATTGAAGGAGATAAGAAAAGGCTGGAGAAGTGGGATAATTTCTTCCTTTCTTCTTTTAAATTGCTGCTGCTGCTGCTGTAGCTCAGTGCTCACTGTTCAATGCTCATTTATTCTCTGGACAGTTGAAATTTTCATTGATCACTTTTTTTATTTCGATTGTTGTTAGTAGAAAGTCGTTTTTATATATAAGTTAATAAAATAGAATAATATTATAATTTATTCACAGGAAGACAAGTTAACACGATTTTCACATATATTCTATTCTTAAGCCATTGGGAAAAAGTTTCTTTTTTCTGTTTTTAAAGAGTAAAACCTTCTGCTTATCAGCAATAGCTTTATGTTTATTCAACAGCACAACATAATTGAGTAGTAAATTGGAAGATAAGTGAGTGAGTTAATAATAATCACGCAGCAGCAGCAGCAACAAAAACAACAACGACAACAATTTAATCAGTAGAAAAACAATTTTTTGGCGTAGTCCTTTCCTAAAACATAATAAATCTATTTTCTCCGTGTACATCCTTCCTCCAGCGACACAACATGACATGAACAGTAAGTAAGGACGGCTGAATAAAGTACTTTTTTTATAAAAGGAAGAATTCTCTTCCATTTTAATGCAGTGTAAAACTTGCATACGATTAACTTCTTGATGGCGATGGTGATGATGATGTTGATGATGACGATGATCGCCGTCGTCATCATCATCAGCAGCAACAGCAGCTAAACATCCATCCCCTTTAGTGGTTGTCATCAGCAGCATCACATCATTCACATCACCATTTATATTATCACCAGCGTGGATCGGGAAACAAACGTTGTTGTTCCTTGTCGTCAGCAACTTTTACTTCGTCTTCTTCTTCAGGGAAAAGGTCGGTCGTTACGTACTTAGTGCTTACATACGTTCGTGTTCCTAGAGGAAGACTTCTTTCTGTATTTATTTATAGCTAGTGTAAAGTGTAATACCTCCGCTCCGTAGAAAAAAACATGTGTAGACAGCTTAGGCATAACAACGCATCAAGTCACATCATTATTATCCTCATCAACATCATCAAAGCTATTGGTGCTGATGCTGCTGTTATCATAATAAGAAAGCCAAGAAAGTATCTTTGAAAGCGACACAACGCAACGCAACGGCTATGACTGAGTGACACTGATCATGATAATAATGAGACAAAAATGAAGAAGGAGAAAGATTTAAAGAGAAGAAGAAGAAGAAGAAGAGGCACACCATTTCAACCAATTTCATTCATTATAACCTTGTATAATCAAGAAAAGGTTCACGTATAAATAAATAAATCCTCGGTGGATTTGAGATTGATGTGAATAAAATGCAGGAAAATAATTTTAAAAAAACCAAAAGAATAAGAAGAGAGAGCAAGAGAGAGAGAGAGAGATTATCTGGATGTTTTGGTGATACATCTGTCCTCGTCTAGTTGTGGTATTTTAAAGTGAAGAAATCAATGTAGGTAATCTATCTATAAGTAAAATAAACGTCATGATTAACGTTGTCCGTAGTCATCACTGTGACACCATTTTTAACGGGAACTCAATTGATAAGCTCGAACTTGATATGATAAGGCTTATGTAAGGAATCCTGTAAAAATGTCTGTTAGATGTCCAGTTAGTTTTAATCCAGTGTTTCGTAAATCATTTTCAAGTACGTTTTATCTCACAAGTAAAGAATTGCTAAGATAATTGCCGGAATAAAGAAAGTAAAATGCAATTAATTCTTTTAAAGTGGGATTTCAATTTATTTTAATATTTATTTATTTAATTGTAATAGTTAGTCTAGAAAACCGCACACAAAAACAAAAACATTTCATTCATTTTATTCCGTGTACGTAAACCCAAGAATAATATGTGGGTTATGGTATGTAGTATGTGTACAATATTTTCTACTGATAAAAATTATATTCTTTTGGAAGGTAACAAGGGGATTCCAATTTCCCTGTTGTTGTCTCCACAAGAAAGTTATTTTCCCCTACTTTTACTTTTACCGACAACGTAATCTTGGCCGGCTTCTTTGGTATTTTCAGGGAGTAAGATGCTCATACTATCCAATAATAATAATAGAACATAGAAATAAAATACGAATGAAACGAATGCTACACATTTTGTGTTCAAATACCAGAAAAGTTCCCTGACATTGCATTGTAAAAGAAAGAAGCAATCCAAAATCCAAATTCAATATAAAAATGTCTATTGACTGTACCCGTACGTATAAAATTTTCTCCACATTATATAATATACTTTTATAAACAAATATTTATGTTCCTTTTGTTGATATTGATTCAGCATGAGGCGCACCGATCTCTGTGGTGGTGGCTGCGGCTGTGTGGTGATATGATGAAGTTGGTGAAATGCTTGTTCTCCTCCTTAGGTCTAGGCGATTCACTGGCTTATTATAGATTTAATGTAGGAGAAACGCTCCACGTCGTCGTCTTCTTTCTTTCTTTCTTTTTTATCATTTTTGTGAATTTCGCCTTTCCTTTCTTCTCTTCTTCTTCTTTTCTCTGTGGTATTAAATGAGTATATTATTATGGATTTTTCTATTCCCTTATCATAATCTCTTCGTTTTCTCGTCCGCTGCTGCTGCTGCGGTCAGCAAGTCAACACAAAACTTGTGTACTCTCTCTGCATGATGTGAGCCCTAATAAAAATGTATTTCATCAAGGAAGCATGGAGATATTATAGATATTTTGTAGAAGAATTCATGGTGGCATCACGTCTTCACTTGGCACTTAACCTCAGGTAGGCAGAGAAGATATATTATTGTTGCGAGAATGAATCCACTCTCTCAGTTCTCTTCTCTATCTCTGCCTGCGCCCTTCCTCAAGAAAGAAAGAATGGAGAAGAATTTTCATGCTGACAACAGAAATATACTTTGAGCAACAGCAACAACAACCTCTTACTTACTTTCCTTTTGTTGTTATAACTTTGTCTGACCATCACCAACAACATCATTCTTCTTTTTGATTCTTCGCCTTCTACTACTACTCCGTCTTTGTATTTACTTACCTTTTAATTCAGAAATCGTCGACAAGTTTGTATTGCACAGTGAGAGGCATTTTTTGGGCAGGATGTTGTCTCTCGTCTACTACTTTTCATCTCCCTTCTATCTATCTATCCTTATATACTCTCAGGAGTTCTGTTTAACCTGACGCAACTATTCGTGGAATGTTTTCAATTCACCCATAATCTCCGCGGTTATAAAACTTACTTAGAAAACTATATATATTACTACCCTAAAAACTATTAATACAAAATATTATTATATGACTTTATAATCAAAGGGGGGATGAAGGGAGATTGCCGATTGGTCTTGCATAAATCATAAGTCAAATTATCATTACAATTCCATTTTTATGGACTCTTATACTCATCTAATTGCTTTTGCAGGGCGTTCCATCCTTTACCACGGGGTAGTTATTAATTCATCTTTAATTACATGATGTTTCTATATTACTTCTCTATGTTATGTTATGTTATGTATGACGATGATGGCTTTTACTTCATCATCACACAAGAGAACAGCTACGACCACGACGACCAATTCTTTATTGGTGCTGGCTACTCGCTGGGTGCCAAAGAGATATGCACTCCGCGCGGCGATAGCATAACATTGAGGGGTATTTATCAAATGCACTTTATGTTAAGCGTTAGCCCGGCTGAAGTGCATATCACATAGCGGGGTGGGAATATGTTGATCTCTTGAGTTGGTAGGTGGTAAAGGGCAAAAAAACAAACACTGTCTTACACGTTTTCTTCATCTCTTCTACCACCACCAGAGTTTTTATACATTTTAGCAAAGGCACTTACTTAATTCACAAAATAAGTTTTTGTTATGTTAGTAGATGAATTATTTACGAAGTAAATCGGATTTTTTTTCAAGGATTCTCTCTAGTGGATTTTTGATCGATCTATCCCCTACGTGAATAAAAATTGTTCTTGTGTGGCTCTTCTCTCTTCTGCTCCTTTTTGCGTTTTTTTCTACTACTAGCATTAAAAAAGACTTGGAATTTGTTGGGTTGTTGTTGTTGTTGTTGGAAGTAAGCCAATTTCATGAATAAATCTTTTCCTTATAGCTAAATAAATTAATACTGTATTAATTGGCCAGTGTGGGATTTTTTTTCTGTACATGTCACTTCATCTCATTTGATATTACCATTATATTAATATGCATAAATATGTATGCAATAACAGTATTTAAATAGGAAGAAAGAAAATAATAAAACCAGAAGCAAAATAAGTTATCTTTTTCTTCCCTAATGGTAGAAAAGGTTATTACTTTTCTGATACCGACCGACCGACGTGCTCCTGCTAGATCAGCTTTTTTGTTCTTCTTTTCTTCAGGCTAAAATTATTCAACATCATCATCCATCTAATCAAAATCCACTTCAGAGATTGATTTCGGACTTAAGTTACAGAGAAGTGGTCGTAATAATAATAATAACGAGGAAATTTGTATGAAGAAAAATAGGATACTACTTTACTTCGTAGATTTCTTTGCTAAGGAAGACTTTTTTCTTTACCAATATGCTAAGCTAAGCTACCTATTATAAATTAATTCTTTTTAATTTTTTTACAAGTTAAAGTCTGTCTCTCGTTTTCTTCGTTGTCGTCGTTCAGTTCACGCTATCTTAAGCCATTAACTTTTATTTTATTAGTTTTTTATTCGCGTTTTCCCGTTTCAACTTTTCTAATCTTGACCAATTTGCTCTGTGAGAATGTTAAGCAGTGGAAAAAGTGCCCCGCTCTGATTATGACTGTTTGGCGACTGTGTGTTAATGTTAGAAAAGTTTATCCAAATGAGAAAAAAATAATCATCGCCAACAAAACAACAACATCATCATTATTATTTGTATTCACAGTTGCATAAGACTTGATTGTAACAAAAAAAAATAAAAAATTGTTTATTTATTTACTTGTTTTTAATGTTCAATTCTTACGAGTATTATTCCTCTTCTTCTTCTTTTTTCTTTATTCTCCTCAACAGCTACTGATGATGCTACTTCTGCTAAAGTTGTGTTCGTTCAACTGACAAAGTCTGGAAGACAGGTGATGTGATGAGATGTCTCCTCAAGGAAATCATAATTGCCTTCGTTCAAGTAGAAAGTCATCAAAGATGTGGAGAGAGAGAGAGACAGAGCTTTAACGTATTTTGCATTCCCTCTTTCTACGTTTATTAATTCCAGTTTTGTCTTTAATCTTAAAAAAAACTGCAAGAGGCAATGCAAATGGTCCTACCTAAATCTGTCTACCTAAAACCAAACTTTTAATTTTTTTAAGAGCCAAATTATCACGCAGTGGTGGCTTCTGTCTTGCCAGATTAGATGGTAGGTAATAAAGAGAGAGAGAGAGAGAGATAAAAGAGAAGCATTTTGTTTGTATATTAGTTAGGGACTTTCAATTTTAATATTAATTTATGGCCTTCATCTTTAATAAGCAGGCACGTTATCTATTAGCAGTTTCCTCAATGCAATTACTTTCGTTTTGATTTGATTGGCATAATAATTTAGTATGTATAGAATAAAAACACTTTAGAAAATGATTAATGCCCTTCTGTTAAAAATATACCTACTACGTAAGTAGGTAGATATTTTTGTGTACGTGAGAGATGAGCCCACTTCACTTCCTCCTACAAATATCTCTGAAATTTCGTGATGCCACCGTCGCTCATTATTATGTATCTATTTACTTTTTGCTAATTCTTCAACTGATAATTAAATGTGTAGAAAATGTTCTTTTACATCTCTACCCCTTCAAATTTAATTTGCACAAACCATTAATTTAGAGGGATATTATGTATGCATGACGTCATTGTCACCCAGCCATGGTCATGTTGTCCTCCTCTGCATTGTTCGCTCTCTCGTCGCATGTAAAAAGCCAATTAATCTGTGAAGTCTTTGAAGGTAACGTCTTATTGCCTCCTCCTCCTCCTGTCATTTAATTTACATCCTAGAGAGGATCGCGAAGCAGCAGCAGCAGATCAGAGCCGCGTAGATGTATATTATGATGATTTTTATATTTTTTATTATTGGAAAACAAAGTGTGCCTGCCACTGCTTGACAACTTGCTCTAATCTAAGAAACAAATTATCGTTATAAGAAAAATGCTAATGATAGTGTACATTTTATTGCCGGCTTGTGTTCATTTTTGGAGCTGAAGTTTATTTTCATTCTTATCAATCAACCATCGCACACACACTCGCGTCAGCCAAAGAAAGAGAGACGACAATCCAATATTGACTTATTCTTTGCTCTCACACTAGCAACGGTGACATTTCATTTACTTATTTGTTGCTGCTGCTGAATACAACTACACACATTTATTTCTTATAATTTCAAGTTTCTTTTTACATACATATTTTAAATGGTGATAAAAGGGTAGTCATGCATACTGAATTTATA
>JAHZNJ010003516.1:0-11097 GCA_027744475.1 Lepidocyrtus cf. sotoi NNG-2020
TGTGATATCTATTCCGTAAGTTGTTCAAAATTGATGACTCATTTATTAAATTTAAATTCCACACGTATGCTGTTAAATCTAACGAGCCAGGATTCATCTGCAATAAAAAAAGGTGGAAAATAACAATTGAACAATTAATGATCAGTTATTTATGATACTTGAAATAGTTTAAAAAGCAAACATTATTTATTATTCATACATTTTCTATATCATCTTCACTTATATCGTATCCCTTGCCACTATCAAGCTTAATCGTACACTTTCCTGATTCGTCTGCTTTCTTTACAAGACGGCCATTTACAAAGCCGCTTTTGTGGAGCACCCATACAGAGTCAGAAGTTGATGAACGATTACGATGTGATTCATCGTCCTAAAAGATTTTTGAAACAAATATATGCGTAATTAAGCTGTCAAATTAAGTTGAATGGTTGAAATATGAGAGAATTTGATTGAAACACTAAATAAAATTAGCTTACGACTTCGTGTATAATATCGACAACATTTTCGATCCAATGCATGTTCGAAAGAACCTTCAATGTGATAGTCTGCTGAGCGGATTTGATTAAATTAATGACGTCGTCTCTGGTTTTTGACTCAACCGAGACCGAATTCACTGCAATCAGACGATCCCCAGGAAGCAGGAATTCCTTGCTGTAATCTCGTGCACCAGTTGAGCCAGGAGTTGGTTCTACAAATAAGATTGAATCCTGGCCGCCACCCTGTTACAAAAATATTTCCCAAATTAACAATAACGCTAAAAATAATAACAAGCCATAATAATAGAAAACTCAATAGAAATATAATCACCTTTATGGTTATACTCGCCCTGCGTATAGAGAACCCAAAGTCACCTGATGGCAACCTTTCAATGGTGATAGTCCTACAGCACCCAGCCTTAGAGGTCACGGTTGGAAGCGTTTGTTCGCCAAAGTCTAGCTCCGGCTCAGGGTAAAACTTTGCAAGCGACAATGCATTATGGGAGGGACTTTGTGGAGGAGTAACGTAACTTGGGGTGAAGCTAGAACTACTTGCGGACGTCGGTGGTCTAGATGGACTACGTCCAGGATGGGACCCTCCGGTTTCCCCTACCATGCTACTATAGTCACCAGAATATCTTGAGCTACTGGATTGCCTTGGTGGGACTGGAGGTGGACTTTTAGGTGAGGCACGTGGTGGTTTAGCTGTAGTGAAAAATTAGACAAGTAAAAACAATCAATAAATAAACGGATAAAAATGGAAGCATATTTTGGCAAAAATTATTAGCAGGTACCGGGTCCACCACGCGACGAAACATAGTTTGCGTTAGTAATCATTCCATCCTCCTTAGAATTAGCTACCGACGTAAGTGACAAGGAAGATTCGCTACTGTCTGAATGTGTAATGCTCGGCATTCCATCCTGATCCCTAGCACCAGGAGATCGTTGCATAGTTGAAGAGGGAGTCGGAGGTTGCATAAAATTTTCACTGTAATCAGCAATGATTCCACTTGGCAACTTTTGCTTTTCTTTTTTCCCTTTTCCCAGCTTAAAGCTTCTTCTAATTTCATCAAGGCGGTGGAGATCTTCCGGCGACATCTTATCCTTCACTTTTTTGCCAAAGCTAACCTTCTCCATCTTTTCCGTTTTTCCACCACCACCACCACCATTACCTCCCCCTGCAGTCTTCCCCTTGTCCCTGTCTCGATCCCTGTCCGACTTTCTCATGAACTGGAACATTTTGCTGTTTATTATTGAAGCGTAGTAACGGAAGTCGTGAGGAAATCAAGTTTGAGAAAAACACTGTCCTCTTCTTCCTTCCTCATCACAGTGCATGTGCATGCTCACCATTCATTTTAATCACTATGCGCGTTTGCTTCACACTACACATAAAGTTGATGGATTATCGAGTCAATATTGTTCATTTTTTGCAGGATACGTGCTGGATCCTATCTGTATCTACGTTGACCACAGCTGAACTTGATAACTGATGCTGAAAAGGTGATGATGTCTCATTTCACTTTGAACTTGACATACAGTAGCAGGGAGCACATTCGTTGACCAACTGCAATTAAATTGACAGAACAGAACATAATCAATTACTAAATTAGCTATAGCTTGTCAACAACAACACATCAACTAAAACAGATATTACTCGCTCTCGCTACGCTATAATGCAATCTGTACGAAATCTGGCTGGACTATTTTTATTTTTGTCTGTTTAAGCTTGACAGACATAAATCTGCTTCAAGTTTGAACCCTACAAATGTCCTGATCCTAATCAATGGTTTTATTCACAGGGAAAAAAATATATCTCTGTAATATTTAATATTTATGATATGGTTTTCAAGCACCAAACAAAACGTCAAACAAAAGCATACAAAACAGTAACAACAGTTATTAAAACCAAACAGTATCAGTGTGTAAACAAGTTAGGAAAATTACTTTTCCCCTTACAATTTATGTTTCTAATGAAAGACGTACGGCATAATATAATTTTGTATTTTAAAAAACCTGCACAACTTCCCCCCACTATATGTAATAAAATAATATTATGTAAATAATACTGTAAACAAGCTTTTTCCTATATACAACAACTATGACGGTGGTGGTAGTGATCATCGCCAGCAAGTTGATCAGGATCACACATCACACTGTCTGACATTGAGCATTATTATTGTAATTCCTACAGCAGCGCAGCGCAACAACATTTCAGCATCAGCAGCGTTTCGCTGCTCCCATGAAAGAAAAAAAACACACATTCGTATTCGCAAGTCATTTCGCATTTCTCCTCATTCTCTCATGGCATATGCATGGCACGGTTGCTTTTGTGATGCTGCGGTGCAGTGGTTCTTCTCTGTCATCTCCTCCTACTTTCACACTACCCGTTCTTCTGCTTCTCTCTCTCTCTCTCTCTCTCTGCAAAAAATTGCTTTAAAACTATTGCAAAAAATAAATATATTTTTTTACAATGTATGTAATAATGCTGACCAGTGGGAACTGAGAAAGGCAACAATAACATGGTCCGTGATCAACTCTCAGTCAGTCAGGGATTCATTTTTTTAATAATCAACAGAATCATAATATAATCCGCAATATTATACCACCCTGCCTATCACTACCACCACCATGATCTTTCATCATCATCATATTCATCATAATATTATTTTCTGTTACTATATCATATTAACCCATACGTCTACGTCGTATTACCTGTATGCTATAAATATGATATTATTATGGAAATCTGACCAACAACAAACACGCCGACCTACCGGATTAAACCTATAGCATAGCGTAAGAATAATGGGCACAACTTCTAATTTATCTTGTTGTGGAAATTGCAAAATAAACAGTAAATTGTAAGTCAGATAAAAAGAGTCGAATCGAATCCTTTTTTTCATAAACATTCCACAATCACCAAAAACAAAACAAACCAAAAAAGAATGAACGCAGCAATTTTGTGTGGTGATTGATGACTCGTGATGCAAAGCACATGCTTCCAATTCTGACTTTTCATCTGCATATTTGCAAATATTTGGCAAGAGTTTCTTTAAAAAATTGAGCCTAGTTTACTTTCAGCAAAATAGGAATCTCCGAAAGAAAAAAAAAGAAAGAGTTAAGAGCAGCGTTTGTTCAGTTGTTAAAAATGCTGCTGCAGTACATGTACACATTAGCTATAAATCATATATTTGTCGCTGTTATTCATTATTTATGTTACCTTACAAATAATTGTGTTTTGTCGGTAAAAATTACATTGTTTGTGAGATAATTGCCAAAGGATTTCCATTACTTGATCCTATTATCACCACCTGTTCCCACCTTTTCGCTATAAATTATTTTTTCAAACTATTTAAAACATTTACATTTACGTTAAAAAAATTTACATAAAAATTCTCTGTAAATATTTTGAAGCCACACGCATAATAATCATTTTTTGTAAACTTTAATTTTCAGGTCTACTGACGGCGACAATGCAGTAATGGGAATGAAACTTTTATATCAGGTAACAATGCAAATCGCAAAAACATTGAGGAAGAAAGAAACGGTTGTCAGCCTGCTTTTCTTCCGCTTTTTATGCTTCAGTCATCATCGCATCCCTTAAAGGAGCATTAAGTGTTGCTGTTGCTACTGAACAGAAATAACGAGTTTTATTCTAAAATCTGCATCAAAGCCACGCTCTTCTCATCACTCTTTTATTTTAAGCTCGTAATTGTTGTAATTTGTAGCGTCATAGTCATAAAAAAATAATACAAAACATTCGATTCCGATAGATTTTTCAGCGCTTATTGTGCCTTGCGCCGTTATAATGCAATGCTGGGAACGCAATGAATGGCGGTGATGCTGATGATGGTAGGTTGTTACTTGTTAGTGTTATTCGTTTAGCCTGCCAAGTAAAACTTCGTGGGCAAACGTATTTGTAAAAGCGAATCCCTCATCACAACATAGCAGTCAGCATAATAACTAATTCATTCATTCTTCCTTCTCAGTTTTTGCCTTATCCCATTTAAATTTAACGATATGAAGATCTGTTGATCTTAACGATAATTTTTGGCTATAAAACATTTTTAAAACTAGATTAATTATCTCGAGTCAGTTTTTGCGCGCTGTACAGCAGTAAAAGAAATAAAAAATATTTTTATTTCCAAAAAAATTGTAAATTCGAATTCAACCAGTTTTACAGAGACTACTTTAGAAAGCTAGTAGTTTTCATTTAACAATTTTATTTTTGTTGCTGTGTAGGCATCTGGACTTGCTGCAGTGCAGCAGCAGCTTCAGAATAGGTCCACACGCTTCTCCATATACTTTTGATGTACTTTTGTAAGAACTTGTACACACGTTTCATTGATTTTTTCAAGAAATGGATTCAGAAACAGTTATCCTTTGTCATCCATATCCCGTATGCATTGCATTCACGTCGTCGCCGCACACACTCTCACATACACATACCACAAAGCAACGGTTTAGTTTTAAGAGCTTCATAAATGTACAACAATGAGCAGTTCAATCCTTTTTGCCTGAGCTATATCATTATCATCATCCAAGTAAATTTGTGGTAGTTTTCTCCTCATTGTTCTTCAACTTTTTAAATCAGTTACAAAATATGCGATGCTGCACCCTTTTTTAAGCAGAACTATTGCAATTGCAGTGTTGTAGCACCAACAACGACGCATGAGAATGAATATGAATGTCATTCATTCCTTCATTTACACATAAGAGCAAAAAAGATAAGGAATGAGTTTTGAGGAAGAAAAGCCGGTGGCAGTGGCAGTAATGCTGGTGGTGTTTTTAACAGGTAAAATGTACTGGCTGAACTTCTAAAAACCTTCAAGCATTTAGCATCGCATATTGCAATCAAATCTCTCAATTGGTCAATCATTTAAGATAGTTGGGGGATTATTGAAAATGATACAAAAATGTGTAATTACTAATTAGCATGTAAAGTTCACTGTAATTTTTGAAATGCTATCACATCACAATCATTAGGGTCTCATTTTATGTAAACGCATTATTTCTAAAAATATTAATCACTAAGTTTTTAAAAAACAACGGCAACTCTTCGAGGAGGTTGAAAGTTGATTATGTCTGGCTGCCGATGAGCAAAGCTTTGCTGGGTTAAACATCTAAGCCGGCCTTTTTGAAGAAGCACATTGAGATTTTGCTTGAAAAAAAGCTAAAGCATTTCTTAGACAGATAACCAAAATTAATCATCAAAGAAAAGACACAAAAATAGATCGTGACCAAGTTGACCGTATCAATAAGATCGTCTTGAGAAAAAGCAGCAAAAGTCGTATGCACGTTCCCTATGTCTAATGAAATCTTGTCTTGTCTTATGTCAAACGAAACCAAAAGCCACACACGAATGATTGTTAACGAAGATAAAAAATGGATTTTAAAAAATGGTAAAAATAAAAATGGTAATGGTAAACTACCCAATGTTTCGGTATCTATTTTGCGTAATTAGAGATTATTGATAATTATTTAGACAAAGGATTAAAATGCCGCCCTGTTTCAAATCTGTCCTAAATCGAGCCCTTTTAGCTTTAATTTCTAAAAAAATGTCAATTTTTATAAGTAAATGTCCAAAATGTACATAAGCAAAATAAACAACTGAAATTGATCCACTTTATCAGATCTTCATATACAAAAAGGACTTTGCAAATTATCTGCTTTATCTTAACTACTTAAAAATGGGTTTTATTTAACAAGACTTATAATTTATAGCGATGCCGATAAGCTATAACAAGGCTGCAAACAATCAAGAACAAAAGAAATTAAATTTTGATCATTCATTTGGGCAACGAACAGACGACTTTTTTTGCAAAGTAAGCTCGTTCGTGTGGATTATTGCAGCTTGCTCACATGGCGCGATCATGCAGTGCAGCAAAAGTGATTCAATCTTATTAATCAGACCTTTCTAAAGACAGGAAAGAAAGTCTTTCAAGCAAGTCTTAGTAAAGAACTGTTTTGTTTTGATGCTGAGTTGAAATTGGACGAGTTGTATGAAAATGAAGAAGAATAATAATGAGTGTACATATCTAAACGACTGCTTGTTACTGAAAACAATTACGCAGTACTGTGATAAACTTTCTTGATTTTCTACATCATAACTGATATCACAACTGGCTTTCTTCTCTCTTTCGTTCGTTTATTGATTCTTTTCTGAACTTTTCTTGTTAATGAACAGAAATCAAATTCTGTTTTATTTCAACAGACAAAATGACTATTTATTTGAGGAACGTTGACTGACTGACTCTATGAGCTTTATTAGAACATCGTTTCGTATTGTTAAGTCTGTGAGACAGCAGTAATTTAAGAAAATAGATATTTGTTTTTTCAACATCTTGTCCGGTATCTTGAAAAAATGTGTTTGCCATTATGATAACAATTCGTTTCACATTGAAATGAAATAGTTTATTAACGAACGTTTTATTAAGGATTAAATCATTTTGATAAACCTTCATTCAAAACCTCGAAGACGAATCTGTTGCGCGTTTGGCTGATGTGACTATAAATATAAAAGCCTTACAACCTTGGAAATTTAATGCATAACTATTTGTCCATATATATATATAATTATTTAATTTTTGAGGAATGACGATGATGACAATGAAACAGAGTGGCCAGCGGTGGTCACCCAAAAAGCGTTTATAATGATAATTGCAATAATAACACTGTAAATCACGACATAATCTTCCCAAAATAGTATAAAGGCCATTGCGAATGCCCACTCGCAATACACTAAACCAGTTATAGTTGAATTCGTATAAGATGGCATCACTAGCATCACTATGCCAAGGTTAAGTTCAAACATGCAATTGACTCAAATTCTATTCATTTTTTGTCAACGGTAGTAATTGCCAATTGCCGCGTTTAAAATATTATATTATGTAGTTAGTTTGAAATATTTTACGTAGAAATTTCCGAGTCTTTATACTTTGTGCACCCTCTGCTCTGCCTGAAAATTAATGATCTTGATAATTCCACAAAGCATCCATCCAATCCAATCCACCTTTCGTAAGTCATTTTGACCAAATTACCATAACAATGCACTGCCATTATTATGGAAACACAGCGCGATGGTTGCTTGGAATGGAACATTGATCAAGTCTGATAAGAATCAGATAATGTGGTACGGCTTTAAAATAAAATATTACTGTAAGTAACTTCGTACTGGTTTTTGTCCAATTTTACAAAATCAACTCTACATTCTTCTGCCCACTGACAATAAACTGACTCTCCCTGCGTATAAAAGTGCAAAAAACAATCCTTCCATCACTAATTTCCTACTATAGTTTATCTGATTATGGACCATGCACATGGACTGGTTGCGGCGATAATCATAATAACCATTTTCGGAAACTTTAATTATCATTTGAGCGAGGGTGCTGTCTGTTGTCTGTACAAGTAAGTACCTGCTACAGTCAGGCTCATTTATTTTTAAAGAAACACATGCAACAAAAAAGCTAGCTAAAGAAAGGAGAGAGACATGCAATTACTGAAAATAATCTTCTAATTTTCAAGACAATAAAATAAACTTTTGCTTGTTCATCGCGTCCCAAATCTCATCCATCCATCAGCGATAATAATTACAGAGAATCTTTCAGTAGTTAGTAGGTTTTGATATTGGTTTAACCATTTTTAATGTATTTGTACAATAATAGAATTGAATTTTTTTCGCCCCTCCTCTTCCATTTTAAATCTCTGGCCGTGCTCGTTCTGTCACTCTAATCATATGATTATTCTTGCTCGTGACTAGGACTTTTATTATCCGTAAATCACACTCATTAAAATGCAGTTCTAATTAAAGCTCAAAGGATAGGAAGACGCATAAAAAATAGGTATTTTGGCACATCAAAACGTCACCAACGTGCATGATTTTCGCACATGCTTTTTAACATCTTGAATAAACCCTCCATCATTTGTTTGCAAGCTACGACATGACACCCCCGTGCAAACAATAGCTAGCTTCTAATCATATATAATCAGTGCTCTTGTCTAAAACCACATAAAGAAGCTTCATAATCATAATGGCCAATAATGCCGCTACATAACGTTAAGATTAGCCGCCTACCACCTACGAAAACGACACAGAAGTAACTTGCAGTAGTACTGTGGTCTGTGCGAAAACGAAAACTTTTTCAGGCTAACCAATCCTCCTTCTCACACAGGAAATAAAATTCATATCAAAAGCATACAAAAAATTGCCCTTCCACATTACAGCTAGCTAAAATGGGAGTAAAATATTGTGACGAAATAAAATAACTATGAAATGTCAGAATTATGGTTATGATTATGCGGCGCTGCCGCTGCTAGATTAAATTTTCTTTTTGCGTTGCCTTTTATGAGAAATTTGAGACCTTTTTCTAGTATTTAGTATCATTGGTTAAATATTTACATTCTCACTTCCACCACAAATCACCATAACAGTATTTAATCCTGTCAATCATCTCAGTTTGCTGAGAGGACTGAAAACCATAGAGCCATTTATGTAGGTATATGTTAGTGATGTACTTATATGATATGATATGATTACCTCTTGTATTGCACCTCTTTGAAAAACTTAAATTTAACCTTTCCTTTGCTGATATACTAACAACGCATTGACATATTTCACATTGTGCTTTTAATTTCAAACATTTTCATTTCATTATCATTAAGATATGCTCCGACAAGAAATTGCATTATTAAGTAATGCCAAATGAAAGTTATCATATGTTATGCACGGTTTTAGCGATCATCATCATTGATATTGTATAATTTAATTTTACTTGATTAAATTTTCCTAATCAATTTTGTGTCTCTTAAAAAGTAGAAAGGTTGTTTTTTTTACATTTTAAGACCCTTACTAGTTTTTCATTAACAGAAAATAACGAAGCGCTTTATTTTGTTCAAGACTAACATTGTGTTGTTAGAATAACATAATTAACTTACACTTTATTATGGTTCCTTCCGTTAAGAAAATCCTAATACAATGATAAAGAAGCCACGAATGTTTAATTCTATTTTGAAAATGTCAACTTCTTACTCAAGAACTGTGCACTGCACTACCGATTGTATTGTAACATAGATACATAAATATATGTTCTTGTACAAACTCAGTTCCTGTTCCGGCTGTCACTTTTTCACAAAACCTAAATCTCCAAATTCCTGAGAATCCTTTTACGCAAACGAACTTCTATAACATAGAACAAACAATACATATTCGTCCCGTAGCTAGAACAATTTTATGTAATTGGTTTTTCATAATAAAGCTACATAATCCGATGATATGATTATGGACGGTCCTTACTCTTCACTCTTTACCTCCATCTCCCAAAATATTCCACTGTCACTTTAATAGCATCCACAGAACACTTCTTTTTTTTATCAGCCTCGTGTCGAAAGAATGAAAGAAATAACACATTCCAATCCAATTCCAATATTTAAATAGCAATAGAGCTTTTACTTTTCTCTTGCACTTTACTCACACTTTAAAGTAATCATAATAAAAAAAGTAAATATGAACTAACATAAAAAACTTTCAGCAAAGTTTAACTTCGTGTCCGTATTTACATTTTACATGTCAAGAAAACTTCAACTTTAACTTCACAAAAAATATTATTAGCTTAGTGCACAAAAATATAAGAACCTCTGCTCTGTTCGTCTGTCTTGATAGAAATATCAAAACTCGAATTCTTTACACGACACTAAACAGTTTTTTCTTCTTCCTTCCACTATAAAATGAGATATTCGACGAACGAACTCCCCTCAGCACAAAGTTGTGTTTTCAGTGAGCACGGCTTTTAAATTTGATAATATAATATACTTCGAAATGAAGCAAGAAAAAAGGGCTTTGGGGTAGCAAATATGAGCTGTTAAAAATATTCCGTATAAGAGATTCTTCTTCAACATGTATTTATTTTCCCCTTTAGTTACTTTTATTTTATAAACCTGTATGAAATGAAATGATATATTTATAAATCAAACCAAACAGAGAGCAAAATATGACTATATGACCCTTTCGAGTTATAAAAATATACCTATTTCGTGATACTATACTGTTATGTTACTGTATTTACCAACAACTCAACCGATTCCACAAAGCGATGCGATATTTTATGTAATTTACTTGCGTTAGCTGCGTTTACATTCCTATGCTTATGTATGTGTTTCATCCACTTGCTCTCATATGTCTGTCAGTGCTTTTCCTTTTACCTTTTTCTTCTCCGCACTCGCACTCTTTTCTGAATCGATAATTTTATTTATAACATTTCCCCTTTTCTGTTTTTCTTTCTGTTTGAGAAACGAGTACACAATACACAAGTAAAACTGCAGTAGAATTTCAAACTGTTTTTTTTATTCGAAAAGCTGATATTGCCGAGTTTAATGATTAAATATTCTTTTGTCTCTTTGCTTGTGGTAAAAATATTTCACGAAAATAGACTCTTTCTATAAATTAATCTTGAAATCAAAAAGGGTTTTAATGATTACAAGAAAAGCGAGTAAAATTACATTAAAAGTTAATGATTGGATTAACAAAAGATGTTCAGTTTAGATCCATGTGTTATCATAAATTGTGAAAGGATTTAAATCAGCTGTACAAAAATTAAGATATTATTTCTCGATGTTGTAAGAAGAT
>JAHZNJ010003517.1:0-15549 GCA_027744475.1 Lepidocyrtus cf. sotoi NNG-2020
AAATCCTCAGCACGCTTCTGCTGCTTTCATTTTGCAATTCGATCGAATCGAGCTGGAAGAGAGGTAGTGGACTGTAATACTTAATCCACTCACTCCAAATACCACTGGACAAAAGTAAATAAACACATTACTTTTACATTCACATTCTGTGTACAAACATATCTATCAACACATTTGTGTCGTACAACACGGCGGCGATACATAGATAAAGATAAGTGGTTTGCGAATAATATTGTACCTCTATGTATGTGTACAAAACCATGGGCCTCACAACCGGGGGGGACGGGGGGACATTGTCCCCCCCTGAAATCTGACAAAATACATTACAGGGATAGGGAGCGTAGGAGGGGGCGGGGTTTATAATACATTAAGGGGGTACCTTTGTCCCCCCCTGGTCCCCCGCAGACGTGTTAACGTTGTGAGGCCTATGTACAAAACTGTCGCTTGGAGCTAGCAACATGACAATTTCAAAGGAAAAGTATCATTGTTAGAGTAAACAGAAAAGTTAGTTTATTTCCAGAGTAAATATTACTTTCCCTATGTCCTTGCTTCAAATCTTATGTAATGCAAATTTTAATACATTTATCTTATAGCAGGAAAGTTGAAACAACTTACAATCAGTCAAGACATGTACGCAGGTATGTAGTAGCATATTTAGCTAATAGCTAACCCATAGGGAGAAGACGGGAAATTTATAAGAGATGAAAGTTTTCAGTCTCCGACTGTTTGAAGTATTCCTTCCGAAAATTTTCTAAAACCCATCCATTCAATTGCTTACACATGCTTCTACGTAAATTACAATCATTTTAATGAGAAGACATAGATGGCATCCTTCATTGTACAAAGATAAACAAAGAAGAAAAAAGTGTCACGAGGTCAGCTTTTACTTGGTGATTGGTTTTAAAATAGCATTACATCCATAAACTTTAGTTGAGGTTGTTTTATAGAGTATAAACTGTGATAGTTTTGGTAGCTGGCTCGTTTATAAAATTGAATAAATTGTTAACTGATGCGGAATCTGATGATTCATTATGTAAGCATAGAGGAGCCTTCTTTCTGCTGATACTCGACGGGAGGCAGCAGCGCTTCCACTTCGTCAAATTACACATGGGGCTTGAAACTTTTTTACATGATTATTATAAAATCCAACATGCCAGCAATAGTAAGTAGAGTGAAGTGAGTGGAGTGGAGGGAAGAGAAAGAAGAGATTTTTATCCTATCCTTAGGGCAATCCAAAGCCTTCCTCTTTTTTCCTACCTATTCAACTTCCAGGTCACATCCCACACCTTACACGTGGCAAGAAAGGAACCGAAGGCGTTCTTTTTTTCTTTTACTATAATATAACAAAACTTTACAATATAATGGAGTAAGCAGATTTTGTCTTATGGGAACGTGAGAGAATTCCCCAAATTCACTATTATAAATGACGCTGAACAGAGCTCTGATGAGACTGATTGTGAATCAAAATTGAGCTGGTGTTTATTGATTGCCACAGCAGCAGCAGAGAAAAGAACCACAGAGCTTCAATAGAAGTCACATATTATAGTTTTCTACGCTTTTTTGCTTCGCCTATCTGGAAAAAGTCATTCCCCGGAAAGGGTTACATGATCCTCTCCAAATGGGTGGCTTCCTTGTTCGATTTTATTACTACTCTTGGAAGGAAGGAGCAAGAACGGTTGCCAAAATACCAAAAATGAACGCATCATGTATTTTTTTCAGAGACATCGACGAATATAGTAAAAGGAAGAAATCCTGGTAGGATGATGAGATGAATACTAGAATATTCTGAATACTACACACCCCCATCGAAAAAGCGGATTGGTAGGGCTAATTTACTACAAAAGCTGACTCTTTCAGACCAAACCATATGACTGAGGATTCCACCTGTTTGAACAATAATAGATGAAAACAACGGCAACGTGGTAATGTGATGAAAATAGAAGCCATTTATATATTTATACATCATCTTGTGTTGCAGTAGTTGTAATAGTAGCTTCAGAGCTGACTCGTTAAATCTAATGACGTGTTTTTCCACAATTTAATACATACATATTTTGTCACTATCGTATCCGTTTACAAAGCTGATTCTCCTTTTTTCTCGCTACAAACAAAACGCGATTGCTGTTTTGTTTGTTTTGCTGCTTCTGCGTAGTTAGTATAGAAATGGTTGGGTGGCTGTAATTTGTAAAGTAGATTTAGCTTTGAAGAAAGGAAGATAAAAGGTAGATCCTAATTCAATGAGTGAATAATTTATGTTTATTTTTCTTTGACGTTAGCAGTTAGCACATTTCGTAATTGTGTAAACAGTTTTCAATCTGGTCATAGGAAACTAACTTGCTAACTCATAAATTATAAATTAAGAATCTGTCTCGGTTATATTAATAGTATACGACTAATGAAAATACGGATTTTGATTGAAAAAATCCTTTATATGTTTTGTGTGTTAACCATTCAATCTTGCTTAAAAGTAAACAGTAACTCATTTGCAGGTAGTTTCAATTCAGCCCTGAAAAAAATCATTATTATGCCACCCCTTAAAAATGTTGACACAGATTTAATATATTGCTTATTTTGCTAAGATGTTGATTTGTAAAGTAAATATGTGAATTAATGACGGACGACGAGCTTACAAAAATATTAGCGTTTTAGTTACAGTCCCATCCCAACCGCTTCATTAAGGTACTGATAAAACGTCGGTTACGTAATTTGATTATGAAATGTACATACACCTTGGAAAAATAACGAAAAATTGAAATGATGGTTAACTTGTATCATATTAGCAAAGGGGAAACAAGGTTTCCAGTAGAAAGCTAAAATATTCAAACTGTTTTAGCCATTTGTGTATTGTATCCATTATCCATCAAACGTTTTGTAAAACTATACGCACCGTTAACCCGAATCCGTTAGTTTTGTAATTTTATGCATTCCAAACAGAATGTGGATTTGACCCAAATTCATAGAATTGAAAAGATGTGGTGGCAGTTAAATCAAGTAAAAAATAATACCCATGCCATTCGCAGATGACTATTTGACGTAGAGAACGGCTTCCGGAAATTTTTAGTGACAAAAAAGTAGGCCATTAGTTATTCTGTGTTTATCTAACATAATATATATACATTAAGTACAATATATTTTCGTTGAACACATTTCATTTCCATCTTAATTGATTTCCTGTTATTTTATTTACATGAAATTTATTTATTACAAGCAATAGCACAAAGAACACTATTGCACTCGTGGAAGGGTTTCCAAGTCATACTGACATTATTTATAAAAACATTAAATCGCCTTTACATGGTTCATCCTCGTAGCTCTAGCTCACTTCACGACGACAGCAGGAAATGAAGAAGAGAAGAAAAAACTAGCAAAATGTAAACACCTTTTCACTACAACACATTCTGCAAACAGACTAGCCAAGCTAACAAGAACAAGAAAGTGACGGATTGGGCTGATGATGATGATGATGAAACTTTTGGAAATCTTATATAAACCAAGTAAAAAAAGTTTGCAAACAAGCACACAAGTTTAGTGTTGAGAACACACGGAAATAATAATAAATAAATATGCAAACGACCGTGCGTTGCCGTTATAGCTTGCAGAAGTAACATGGCAGTGGCGGTTTTTTGGGCGCGGTGGTAGAGAAGATGGTGGTCTATCTCTTACATAGATTTTATTTCACCACTTTTTTTGGAACAAAAATTCTTGTTAGATCAATTTTTTTATGAACATAATAATAATAATAATATGAGCTGAAAAGCTTAATAATATTCCATTCCATAAAATAATGCTGCTATGCTGCTGGTGCGTGGTGACTATATAAAACCTGAAACACATTGTGTGTATTATAATATGGTAATTCCGTTTAAGTAAACAGATCACGTTTTTCTTTTCAACCCGTCTATTCTCATGACTTTTGCTACTGTCACTTTTGCAGGCATTGTTTGTGTCATTTCCTGATTTTAAAGAAAGAGTTCCAAGAAACATAGACTCGCATCGCAAGTGTGCGCGTGCAGGTGGCTTAAAAGACAAACTATATGCTTATCTTCTTCTTGCTGTTAATGATTTTTTCACAATTGTAGAAAGATTGTTGTTGTTTTGTTGTGAATCATTCTCTTGTAAAATAAATTATATTGGAACTAGTGTAATTGAACTGAATTAAAATTTTGCATTAAATGCAGTACTCGTGAAGATATTTTTTTAATGAATTTTATTGCCATTGCAATATATTTATAGTTTCATGTAGCCATTCGATAGATAAAAATATTTTGTTAGATCTTGCCCTCTTCTTTGCAAAATGTTATGTTCACGAATGGTACATGCATTAAATAAAACTGTCACAATGAGCACGAATATAAAATACGAAGAAAAGTTTCATTTTTGCTGCTGCTGCAAGTACAAGCTGGATAACGGCAGTAAAAGCTTTTGCTGATGTTTTCATGGCTTATGAAAAATATTTGGTGGATGAGCTTTCCATGAAGGCGTAAGTTTGCTTTTTTTCTTCTGCATACTATCCGCACACAACAGCAGCAGCGTGTAATGTACGAAGAAAAAACAGTATTGTCTTCTTCTTATTATTCAACGTTCTTCTTTGGAATCTTTCTCAGTTTTTCTGCATGAAAAAGTCCGATTTTATTAAACTTTTAGTTCTCAACTTCCCAAGAGGAGATTATCATTGCGGAAAGAATAGGAATATATTATGTCACATTGTTGTACTTAATAGTAAACGGTGTGGTAACAGGCGAGCTGGAGATGCTACGAAGAAGAAGAAGTAGTCGACACGACAGCATGGCAGCAACGATGTGAAGAGGAAAGTGAAAAGCAATGGTGAAAAATGACACCATAATTCAGTCATGTTAAGCGATCCATGAAATCAAAGAGCATGCAAGATGAAGATTTGCAGTTTTCCGCTTTCTTTAAATCTACAAAATAGAAGGACCCAGGTGACCAGAAAGATAACACAAAAGAAACGCGTAGTCATAGCACAAATCAAGCGTGGTCACTTAAAAGTCTACATAAACGGAAATGGGGAACAATGAGACTGTAGAAACGAGAAAGTTTAAGTAAATAAATATCTAAAGGGAGAATTAAATCTCCTAGAATAAGAATCTACGAATTTTCATTTCATCCTTTCCAAGACAAACAGTGGCATTTACATATATTGGTGCCGTTGAAAGTTGAAGCTAAAGTATACTTTCCTACAAAAACGTTTTGCTGTAATATATGACCGGCAATATTCGTTTTGCACAAATATTGCTCATTTGGAATCCGTTTAGTACCATCATCTACTGAATTCAAGATCATTCCAAGTAGCATGCTCCTAAAGTTAAGCTACCAACAACGCAACGCTGTTGTTTTCGAAGGAAACTGCGACTATTTGAAATTGTTTTCAATTTTATATTAAACTAAAATGCTCAAAAGCTTTCGAGCCAATTGACGAATCTTACGTTATTACAGAATTCAATTCGATTATTAAAATTTAATGGATCACTTGTTTCCGTTGTGGTGTCGTTGTCCGCCAAGAAACAATAATGGTGAGTATTGCCATTGCGTGTCTTGAACAGCTAGAGACAGGTTTGGAATAGAACCGTTTTAGAAAAACGAAAACTACTACATATCCGCCTTCTTTCACAATTTATTCAACTCATTGTCAGCTTTCACTGTTTCGTTTTTTATATACTTACACAGGCAACTACAAACTAGTCAAGTCTGTCTACAGTCTACACACAACCAGTAATAAAACTTTTATATGGCGAAATGCAGCTGTATAATGTTCCATTCCAACAGAAGCTTTGATACGCCAAGGCAGGCAGAAGAAGAAACGCATTCTTTAATCAATAAAAGCACATTATTAGCTCTACTGAACTGATACTTTCACCAGTCTTATGCTCACTCTAGCATACTAAAGCGGACGTGTTACATCTGTATAAGAGGATTTTTTTCGTCTTCTTTCTGGATGGAAGAAGAAGTAAGATGGGAAGGTTCCCTTTTGTGAAATAGCAAACACAAAAGTAGTAACCATGTTCATTCAAGGGAAAATTGTGGCTTCTCGTTTTTCCTAAGAGTGCAGGCAGATAGGAACGGGAACGGCAGCAACAACAGCAGCAAAAAGACAAGACAAGAAGAGGAAGGGTTATCCTCAGTTTTATAGAGCATCAAACTGCACACAAATGCGTGGTAATAATAAAATGACTACTGAGAATGTACAGTATTTTCTGTTTGTCTTTCTTTGGATTGCGTGTCAGTTTGAGTTACCTTAGGAACAAAGTTTTTTTCTAAAAAAGTCAATATGATGTTAAAATTCATGTGTTACGAACATATATGGTCCTCTCTTTTAGAGTACGGAAGTATCCTGTAAGATGTCTATTACATTAGGCCAGATGTTTGAAGGAATGGATTTTATGAGGCTATTGGGCTAGATGTTATTTAAATAACTATAGTTGCCCTCCTTTACAGATCCGCCGTTTTTACAGTTCTTTTTGGGAGTCACTTCCAGAATGTTACACGTTTGGCCTAATATTGAATGTCGAAAAAAAATCTTGTGAAGCTTTGGGGAAAACATCTTTTAGTCTTTTTCATTAATCTTGAATTCTGTTTCTGTTTGCTTTATTATTCAACTAACAAAAAATAAAAACTTTTTCTTAAACGCTTTTCGGTTTACGATTTAAATTTTTAATACGATTGAAATTTCATTAAAATGGATCCTAGATTGGCAATGTTTTATTGACTATTGGAATACACTTCCACAGCAAAAAACCTTCCTACAATTGGAATAGCAAGAAATGGATGTTGGATACGATTTTTATGAGGTCACAATAATGGTTGTAACTTAGTTCTATGTGACGAAAACCAATTTTCTATTTTTACACCGATTTGTAGTATGTGCATGTTCCAGAACATTAAAAGAAACATGATATATCCATTTGCAATAATGATTGTGATGCTGACATAATGGCATCGGAACAAAACAGATCAGAATCAAGCAAAGGGTTTTGCAAAATGTCGTTTTATTGCAGACTTTAAAGATTTTACAACACTTACTAAAGGCAAGGAAGTTTGTACTTTGGAATAAGCTTGACATTAATCGCAAGTAAAATTATTCCTTTGAGAGACCAGTACTAGCTTGCTTGATTGGCTATTTTTCACTACATTGTGCAATATGATTTTGTTAAAAGATGTCGGGAATCGTTATAAAATTAACGTGAAATATAGAAATACTTCCGAAATGAATATGAGTTTACTTAATACATGTACATAATGCATGACGGGTTGAAGGAACGATTCCCTTATGATTTTTACGATAGAATCCGCAATTAAGTTATACGCTTAAAGTAACGCCAGTTGGTATATGGAATTGATCAGCGTCATCATTTACATATTTGCTAAGAGTTTAAAAGTATTTCGAGTCATATATACCACAACCACATACAATATTTTGGACGATGACTTCCTGTCATTACTTGTTTTCTGGCATATTATCTAATTTTAGCGTTACAAAATAAATTTTATGAAAAGCCCTTTTACTGTATAACGTATTATTATCTTCCTTCATATAATCTGATATTCCTGGAACAAATCAGTTGTTGAGTTTATGTATGATTTTAAAGCGTATTGTTGCTTCTAGTAAAAGTTTAGCAGTAAATTATGTGCATCTCGGTAATAAAAAATGAGCATGACTTGCCTTGACAACTGTACTGACAGTTGCGGACTGGGGTTGCAGTGACGAAGCTACAGCTGGGGATGATGTTGATGTGATTGTTGCAGTCGCGGTGGATGGGGGAAGCATTGGGACGCCCTCGTCATCATCGGGCTCAGGCTGGGCAAGTCGGGCGATTGTCGATTGCTTACTTTTCGTTGTCATTGCTACACTCTTCAAAAGTTCATCGGCGCCTTCCTCATCAGTCAATTTCTTGCTATCAGTTCCGTTGGTACTGCTTCGCCAAAATCGTTCTTTCATCTCAGCCAAATATGGACAACGCTGCATTCCTAATAAAAAGAAAAAAATATTATGATAAATACAACTTTTCTTAAGATTTATTGCAAAACCAAAAGAGATGATTACATCACTTCGCTAAACAACAACCTGCTTTGCTCTCCTCTTCTCATTCTCTCCCACACGTTTGAATAACTAAATTGCATAATAATTTGTAGATTTCAGTACCGGCTTTTTACTTTAGAGTTCCGTAAAACACGAACAAGCCATAACAACAAAAAAATCGTTTACACCTTGGCTGACTGAGTTCACTTTACCCATGGCCATAATAATAACTCCTGAAAGGTATGTGAGTAAATTGTCATCTCTACTGCACTAGCTTACTTAGCCTCAACCTCAATTTATAAGGTGATTGGATTGCACAAGCAAAATATTACTCTTTCCTCTTCTCCATTATCGAATCTCAAAATGAGAGACAGACCCATTGAAAACATTTTGAACAGAGGATTTATGATATCCTTCCAAATTTCTTTTAATGAATACTTCAACTCATTTATGCAAAGTAAGAGCGAAGCCATGAATTGACTACAAATTACTCCCCCCACTCGTTCCCATTTAACAACTCCTCACGCGCATACGCATACATAATACTTGTGTAATGAATCGATTATAATAAAATGGGCATAATATAATCCGAAATGTCATTTTATTACAAGCAAGCAAGGCAAGACCCACCACCGCTCAAGCAAGCAACAAAGCAATCATCTCTCTAATATACCGTTTAATAAAATACTTCTAAGCAATTCATTATGTTTTCATTCACATTTCAATTCTCAGGAATGAAAATATCGCTCCATTAAACTACAATTTTCATTCTAATTCTGTCTCTGTTGTGATACATATTATTTTGATTCAACTTTCATCTTCAGTTCATCATTTTGGTCTCCTTCCTGGATGGAGCCTTTCCTTTCCTTTCTAAATTCACAAAATTTTATTTACTAATAGTAAGCATTGAAATCAATATAATAATGATGTACGACATCAAATAAAAGGAAAAGAGTTCATTTATCTGATAAAATCACTGAAGAACGTCTTGCGACATAACTCTTCATTTTATATTTCCTTTTTTACATTTCATGAATATACTTATTTGCTCCGGTCTATTTCCACATTATTATGAGGTAGAAGTATTGTAGGGTCAATACAAGTATGAGTTGTGCTTTATCATTTCCTTTCTTCCATTCCATTCGAGGCAGTAGACACAACACAATAGGCAACAACAACCCAGACAATGACTTTGACTTTAGCTTTGGAAGCAACTTTACATTATTCTTTTGTATTGGATTCTAGCTGCCTTCTAAAGGACAGCAGAGGAGAGAAGAATTTAAGCGCCATGCCATAGCTAGAAGAAAATACTTTACCTCCGTCGCCGAAAAACTTGGGAAAGGCACGCACGCAACGCACAACACATGCTTAGCTTACACATTCTTTCGGGTAGCCTATGCTATTTTATTTTATCAAGGTAGAAAGTTTGATATTAAGGATCTAAATGGGAGATAGAGGATAATATTGAATTTTAGTCTGTAATAGAAAAATGTTAGTGGCACGCCATGACGGCACACCATCACCGCATCATCATAGGCATCATAATCTTCCCAAACTTGAAGATTCCTATCATCATCGAATTGAAATTGGAAGACTGTGCGGGGAGACGACTACACCCTGACAGTTAATCAGGAAGGAAAATGGCGTTTCTGCTGATGTGAATAGAAACTACTAAAATGAAATGAGATGATCTACAAATTGGCCAGAACAACATCAACCATAATCTACGAAATGTACTAAAGGAAATGCTTTAATTGATTTTGATTGGGGATCACACAAAAACATAGGATGTTTCTAATAATTCCTTGTTTTCTACATACATAGTACAACACAACGTTACCCATTACCCACTCAATTCCTACCCAATTCTTAACTCCCGTTTTACTTTTGACGTGTCTTTAGAGAATAAGTTCTTTGGCGTTTAACCTGTTAAAAGTCATTGTAAGAAATAATTAAAATCCTCAAAACAAAGTAAATCTAGGAAAAGAGACTTTATCGTTCGACTTTAACAACGCCTACAGTAATAACTTCGTACAATAACAAAGTCGATATTTCATTCGTTGAAGTTTGAAGTGCTGACAAGATGAGTTTGTTTTAACCATTTATCTATAAAATTTAATGAAGTGCTTTTCGACGTTTATCGTAAGTGGCTTTGTAGTTAAAAGCATAAGTATGGGCAAAAAAGGAAACCCCTAATACAAATATTTGTAGCTATGTAATTCACTTACTCATTCAATATCAGGTGAAAGAACTGAGAGACACTTTCGGTAATTAATGGAAAGCAACCTTTTTTATATTTTTACAAATACATACAACATTACAACTACCGGATGATTATCAAATAAGGTTTATGCAATTTTCGGAGGGATGATTCAACAAGATAATATTACGGTTCAGACTAACAAAAAAGTTGTCTGCTTTACTTTTATGGCTTGTGACGTGACGACAAAAAATCTTAACGTTACTTACAAGCCACGGACTCATCATATCATGAGCCAGAGCCAGACAGACGCAGTGCTTCTCTATTCCTCCCATAATATGTAAACCCTTTATGACATGATTTTCTTTCTTAATCATTTCTTGAATTGATCCAATCGCGTTTTATGGTATCAAAATAAGAAAATAGCCAGCAATATTTTGTAGTTCGGCCTCCTCTTTACTCGTGTCTAGGGTATAAAAACAATAACAACGGTGCACATGCTGATGGGTAGGAATGACAATGAAACTCATAAGGTTTCAGACCGAAGCTCCTAATTTCATTATGTACTGCGTAACACATGCTCAATTTTCTAGGTATAGCTCCCACCGTTTTTTGCATGGGCCAAGTTAACGTTGTAAAAAATTGAGATGTAGTTTTATATTATAAACGAACATAGTTATTAAGTTCGTCCTTCCAATTAAATTTATATTTTACAGCCAGCCACATCATTTTTATTGTTACGTATAGTGTACAAAGAAAAGAAAACTTTACTTCATTAAGAGGAACCCCACGTACAACAGTAAAAGCCAAAAACAGAAAAAAAAATTCAATATTGCTGTTTCATGATGAGGAGCAAAAGTCATTTTCCTCTTCTTTTCTTTCTTGTTGGCAAATTAATGACCCAGCATGTCGTAATTGATTAAGATGTTGACTTACG
Organism: Lepidocyrtus cf. sotoi NNG-2020; assembly: GCA_027744475.1. Taxonomy (NCBI): domain Eukaryota; kingdom Metazoa; phylum Arthropoda; class Collembola; order Entomobryomorpha; family Entomobryidae; genus Lepidocyrtus; species Lepidocyrtus cf. sotoi NNG-2020. The sequence continues at coordinate 11,173 of JAHZNJ010003517.1, forward strand.
CAACAACTTGCAAGAGAATTTAGAGGGCTCGTTTGTTTATCTTGGTGTTCAATTTACCATGAGTAATTTAGTGGTAGTAGGTGCGAGAAGAGAATGTTTTTGGCTACTTCAATTCTAATTGTTTGAACAAAGAGACAGAATCTATCTTTCATTAACATGCAAAAAATTCATTCCAAACATTATTAAATGTAATCTCTAAAATCTTTACAGAATATATAGAAATTAAAAAAACACATATTATAAGCATTAACAGAGCTACCACTCTAGTTTGTTTTTTGTCTAATATATTTGGAGTTAAAATAAATTTATTTAATATAATTTCCTAGATAATTCCGTATCAAAGCAAAATATTTTTTCAGATTCCAAAAAGCATGCATTTTCAACATTTCACTTAATTTCCCATGACATATGTGACCATTATAAACGACGACTGAAATATTTTATTTGACTGTTTGACTCATGTTGGTTGGTTGGTTGGTTGAAGTTACTCTACAATGTAGCAGCACATGTACCCCTTTTGACCTGAAGTTGGGTAAGTGTTGTCGTTGAATTCAACAATATTAAAAACGTCTCATTGCCACTTTTCACGTCCATGTTTCAACGGGCTTAAAATGACAAACTGTCATTTGTCATTGTCATTACGGAGACATATATTATTGGCAAAAAGATGGTGACCGTTGTTTGAATGTATCGCAGCAAGAGGAAGAAAGCAAGAGAGCTACATTGAATCAGCTCCGTCAGCTACTGCTAAAAAGGTTTTTTCTCTTTTTTTTCTTTTATTTAAATTTGTAGGAGTTGGATTGGAACACACACAAAGCAAAAAACCCCATGCAGTAGCATAAAATAGTAGCAGCATGTCGTATAAGCTGAAGCTTACTTAAACTTCATTGAACATTTTCTCAACATAGTTAAAAAAGCATGCATTAATCTTGCCGATTACTTAGTCTGCTTACATTACCGAAACGCAATATAATTTATATAAAAATACTTTTTTGGTTTAAAGCGCGCGCGGTAGACTGCTCTGCTATTTAACCTTGCCTGAGGCTCATGAAAATTTATGACCTGTATAAATAATTAATTTCGTCAACAACATAAGTTCAAAATACTTTACAAGTCAGTGACCCGCAAAGTTAGTGTTTTTTTCAATTACGTTTATTTCTAATTTTCCGTACGGATTTTCTTGCATGTTGAATGTAAATAAATCAAGTTTGTCGCAGAGTCAAAGTCGATGTGGAGTGGAGTGCGCTTGACCTAGCCTGACAGTTTTATACCGGGAAATTACCGACGAGCTAATGAATAAAGGTGAGAAACCGAAAGCTTACCTGTGTCCAATTATGTTGACAGTTGCATGAGAAAGAAAACAATGGAAACATCTGTTATCTGATGTCTCAATAGAAGAAGAATGAAAATGAAAGTTTATTTGGTAAATTCGAGTGATGAGTTGTTAGAAAAAAGACAACAACAGAAGCACCAAGCGACCGACCGACACCCAATAAAACGGTTTTTAGTAAACTAATGCCATTAATGTATTTGATGCAACCAAGACCATTTTTACTGAAAGCTTATTAAAGCAATATAATAAAATCTGCGGTGAATAGATATGTCAACACTCAAATAAGTGTTCAATTTTTCGTCAATAGGCAGGCTCAAGTTTCATTTTCCATTACCACCAACCGGCTCCATACATTCTACAAACATTGGAATTGGAATTGTAAAGAGAGCAGTCTGATGCTGCCAAGATCAATTTCACTTGATGGCAAATTACGCACTCAAGTGTCCACACAACTTTGACACTTCTTTCTTTTCACGTCAGAACCATAAACAATAATATTTAATCCACTGTTGCGCTTTACCTTTTCATTTTCATTTATTCCATCAGCGATTCTAGCGTGACATCACATGAAAATCAAGGTGTAAATAATGCGTCGGCATTCCTTTTGATTTTAAACAATAGAATTTGTGCAGTTTATGTAAAAAATTCTTTGATTTTATTGCAAAGAACAAAAAACTTTATAAAACAGAGGTAAATATTTGGCAGCCGCTTGAACTAAATCCTGAGCACTTTAAATAGCGTTTAAGGAAGACAACTCCTATTCTTAAAGACGCAATTTTCTTTTAATTAACTAAGAGTTTGTCTGATTTGTCTTCATGAAACAGTACTTTTTTTCGAAAACTTTCTATGAAAACACAATCCCAACTTTTTCCCCTAGAAAAAACTTCCCGACAAAAATTAAATTTCAATAATACACTTGAATGAAACTGGAGAACTTGTAGTTGTCGTACGAGGAAGGAACAACACCAGCAGCGTGGTAGCAACAGACGACAGCAGCACGGCACTCACACTGAGGACAACATCGAGCAAGCACGTTTTCTCTTCAACAACGAAGAAAGTGGAAGAAGTAGCAAAATACGAAGAAGGCAATAATAGTGGACTTTTCTCTGACAAGTGTCTACTATAAAACCGTTCTTCTACTATATAACATTTCAGTAACTACGTTTCTCAAATTAACTTGTTCTTCCCCCTTTCTCCCTTCTCTACATAAACTCAAATTTATACTGATTGTTTTTGTCTTTATATGTATTTCAAAGTGTCAAGTGTGCGTATATATATATCTATGCATAAAGGTACCTGAACACCTTATATTTACACAAGTTGCGTCGTGTAATCTTAAATGGGAGTTCTCTACCCTCGTCGCCACCAATTATACCACAGCCACAACTACCGAACTCAACTCCGTCACTATCCTCCCGCCGCTTGTACTAGTGCACCGTCACTGTTTTATATATTAGGTATACAATAATATTGTATGTTTTTTTCAGAAAACAATGCTCCTTTTTCACTACTTCCGTCACTTAATGTTAAATCGCAGTGGCATCAACCTGTCAGTTCAGTTATACAGCTGTGGAGGCAGTGAGCCAGAAGCGTAGGACAGTGCCTTGCAGCAGTCATACTGACTATGAGAGAGAAAGATAGGAGAACGCAAAATTCACCTTTGTTTTAACTTCTACGAGAACCCTTTCCCAAAAAGTCACATTATTAGTCATATACCTACATTCTGCATACGCATATTATAATAATAAAAAAAGGTCTGCAACAAACAACAACAACGCCGAAATTGCTGCTGCTGACTCTACTTCACTCCTAGCGACTACGCTTCTGTTTGCATCTCCTCCTGTCTATATGGTTACTGATGGACGGGAGTGAGCTGTCGGTGTAATGTATGGTCGCATAATATCATCGCATCGTACGTATCGCACAAAATTAATACGGACTGTGTGTGTCTATATAAAACTAAGCAAAAAGACAGACAAGAGAGAGAGAGACTGTTGTTGTTGTTGCCTAATACATACACTGATCGTGAGAGTAGCAAGTAAGTCATGGATCTTCGCCAACTTAAACTTCATACTGGTTTATAAAGAGAAAAGAGAGACATAGAAAATAGAAATAAATAGTAACTTACTTTAGCTAGCTAAGTAAGTTGGAGCAACTAGGTTTTTCGGGTGGAAGATGAAAAATAGGAGTATTCAAACTCAAAAAAAGAACCGTTGTTGTTGTTCTGAAGTCCACTTGCTTTTACCTAAGTAAAAGTAAACCTACTTTGGCTGAGATACATACATAGATGATACACTACGTACGTGGCTAATGCACGCTCATTCCATCCCAGGTTTGTTATTGGCTTAAAAGTCATATTGCCACTCTCACTAAATTCCGGTTCCTTTTCTTTTAATTTCACTGTCGCTTCCCTATTTCATTTGTCTCTTCATCCACAAAAACAACGGAACGGTGTTGGTGGTGGTATCACGACTGAGTTACGATAGTATATACTACAATCGCTTTCCATTTCAAGAAACAAAATTGTGAAAGAGAAGAATTGTGCTGGTGCGGTGGTGGTTTACCTGCTAAACAAAATTTCGTCTTTTCTCATGTTCCTTAATGGCGATGCAAACCTCAAATAAACCAAAAAACGGTCTTTCTCTCTATCTTTAAAATACTCTGAGCTTTGCACATACATACAACCACACACCATTTTTGTATATATGTTTTTTACTTTGAGGGGGAATTGCTTTCAGGAAAATGGAATGAAAGCGCTCTTTTGCCAGTTCCTGATCCTTTCTCTCAAAGAGGGAAAGCTCAGAGGTCAAAAGTTATCCGTAATGCTACTTTCCATTTCTTTTATTCTTCAAATGAGCAAGTGTTTTTAAAAGGAGCAACACAAGCAAGCGCAAATACACCCACGCTGTTAGATCTTTAACTAAACTACAGTAAGCATAAACCGAAGTCAAAGTCAACTTTGATTTAATTTACAATATTGAAACGCACATAACTCGCTACTATCCAAAAACCAATCGTTTTTGTGGAGAATGTTCTTCCGCGCT
>JAHZNJ010003518.1:0-12027 GCA_027744475.1 Lepidocyrtus cf. sotoi NNG-2020
TGCTTAGGAAAAAAGGAGCAGAGCTCAAGGCACGTCTGTACCCAATGAAGTACCTAAGCAGAATGATTACAAGATTTTGACAGAGAGAGAGAGCTCAGCATAAAAGATACTTAAGCACTCTCTCAAGCTTTACATGCTTTTAAAGAAAATAAAATTTAACAATAAAATTTCTTAAATCTCATTTGACCTGGTTAAGCGACAACAAAAGGGAAGATTTTAAATAAAAAAAAAAATAAAAAATTGAAAGCGATACGATAGGATCCACGCATTTTCAAATTCTTTTGTAATTTTAACAGAACTTGGTTCATTTTGAGCATTTCATTTTCTACTGTAAATCATACCGACACCGACGCGCCATAACTATAACTTCACTCCTTTCTACTGTTGCGGGTTTGTCTGTCAAATTTGCTTTTAAATTATATTGGTGAAATTGCACTACACTGATTGAATTAACTAAACGAAGGAGCAAACATTCGAGAAATCCTTTTACTGCAAATAAACAAATAAAGCAGAAAAGTAAGAAATGCAAACAACTGTGTGTACTTTGCATAGTAACTATAGTATTTATCCTAATGACTGTCATTAAATCAAGCAAATCGTCTCAATTTCCCTCATTTACTTGACTTTGTTTTATTATTATCCGCTTGGACTTTGATTAATGGTAAAACTGGTGAGTTTATGCAGTACAGGAAAGTTCAAACTTTATTATATTTGTCTTGCCCATCCTGTTTCCTCTCATTTATTCCCATAATTTTAAATATAATTACATACATACTCTTGAGGAAAATGTACTTCGCAATGTATGGTTTGGTTTTGACTTTGTGTCTAATAAAAACTAAGCAAAAAACCTCAGTTGACATTAACAATTTTTTTGTATTAATGAATGAGACGGGACAAGACCAGAGCATAAAACCTGGAAGAAGTGGCATCCGTCTGTCATTCTATCATCAACATCACCTTATGACATTTTAATTGAAATTTTTTCAAACAAAATCTTACACGCTCCGATTGTAACCCAATTAAACTTTTGGATTGTGAATGAACCGGACGGAACTAGCTTGAATTAAGTAAAGTGCAAAAATACTTGGCACGAATCAAACAATTATTTGCTTGGAAAAAAATCTCTTGCTGCAAAATTTTCTGGCAATTACATCCATTTATTTCTGCATTTCAAAATATTTACTACTTGCAGCAATATCAGATTAAACACCCTCACCATCATCATCATTTACCTGTCAGATATTAAACAGTCATCATCATAAACTTCACCCCTTTCAGTTCTTACTTTAGGATTTAGTTTTTTGTAGCCTGTACCCATTTCACCCTACAAAAAGTTTTTTTGTTATAAAATAAAAACGAACCATTTTTTTACAATTGTTTATTAATATTTTGAGCCAAAACAAAACCCTTTAACAACTTTAAATGTTTTTGTTTTTTCTCGTGTGTCTTGTCTGTCTGCTGATCTAATTCTAATTTTCTCTCCTCAACAACAATCTTTTCGTGCAGTACCATTTTTCCATTTTTGCGTAAACACACAGAAAATCAAAAAAGAATTAAAAATTCACATTCACACACAAAGAAACGTTTTTAATCCGTATCGGCATCTCCTCGTAAAAACTACACTTTTCGACCTCAGCATTTTTTTCATCATTTCGTGTTTTTAAAACGGTATCCCAAAGTCAAAACACAATCTCCTCTGATCATTATCAATAATTCATTTAATTCCATCATCGTACTTGTATCGTATATAATATATGGTATCGTAAGGTTACTTATAAACCTTTTGTTTCAAAAAACATGAAATCCGTTTTTTACTATGAAAAAAAAATTTTTTCAGTCTCTTTCTTCTCCCTGAACAGCGCAGCAGCGGCTCTACGAAAGCGGATCCGTTGTTTGCCAACTCAAAACTCCAATTTAGGTACTGTTTTGTTACTTGTTGTAGTACGCAAGCGCATAATATTATTATTATGTGCACTGTGCTATTTTTATTATTTACTCAATAAATAAAATTCTCTTTTTTGAACGAGTAAATGAATTCATCTTTAATTGCGATGCCAGTGTTAATAACAACTATAACAATACACTCATTACAAGACTCACTCTACTCAAATTGCAGCTATACTAAGGCCCTTAAAAACTTCTCGACTCGTGGTGAGGTGAATCTTCTCGTTTTAGTAAGCCGAAGAAGCCTCATCTCACAGCAAGAAGAAACAAATCAATTTTTTGTTTCAAATGATAAACAAGCAAGTGAACTTCATTCCTTCAAATTTTTTTCTTGTTTTACTACCCTCTCTATTACTACTTCTTTCAAATTCTAAACTAAAATAGTATCTTATAGAACAATTCGAATAAGAAATATAAAATCCATAGCTGTAGCAGTCTTTTATCATAATCAATTCATCATCATCGTTTAATTTCGTTAGTTATAAATAAGTAGTTACTCATTCACAACAGTTTAATCTGACACGTTCCTCCTAAGCCGAATGGATGATCAAATCAAAGACTTGCATTGCAATTGTAATAATATTTAATTGAACTTGCATTTTATATCTGTTGTTAAGTTTACCTAACGTAAGCAAACACTTACCTGATTTAGCTTAGCTCTGAAAATCATTTAATGTTAATTCTCATACTTTACAGTCTTGTATCGTTTTTCGTTTCATTCATTCTTGTTTTTTAAAAATTATTTCTCCTCCTTATTCATCCTCCCTTAATTCCTCTTTTTGCTATTAATAAAAGATAACACTAATGCTAATGCTGTATCTACATATAGCTAATTAACAATTTTAAAAATGATTCATTTTATCTTCTTAAACACGTGGCATTGCTCTAGTATTGGCAATATTTAAAAAAAGGTAAAGGTAAGTTTTTACTTTAACGAACTAAATCTTTTTTGCAACATTTAACGAAGCCTTCTTATTTTACAAAAACGTTTGCCATTTTAAAACTTCACAAAAAACATGAATTTAAGTCTGATTTTCTGAAAGATTTTGTTTTGCTTTGTTGTTGCTCGTCTAAATTCATAAAAATAATACGTAACACTACGCAGCAACATAAATCATAATTATTAATATGTAACAATATAAGAAAATATAGGAGAAGAGGGACTTTTATTAAATTTTTCATGTAGAAAATATTATGATCAACGCTTCACTTAACTTTATATACCATTTTTGCAAAAATGAAGCTTGAAAAGTTTGATTAAAATTTATTAAAATTCGTAACAAAATGCGACTGGCGCTGCTACTGTTCAGCATTTCATCATAATAATTTGTTAAAATACGTTTTGACTAATTTTTTAGAGTTTGAGTTTAGAGTGCTAAAAATATTATTCGGGATATAGAATAATATTATTTGTATAGAGGCTGATTTTTAACAATTTTTTAAGATTAAGATTAATTTACGATTATGAATGATTTTTATTTATTTCCTTAAAAAACTGTGTGTATGTCAGTTTAGTTTTCTGAGTGAGTGGGAGTTGATTTTTCTAGAATGAAAGGGTCATTGAATAACTACTTTTTTTTACTAAAAAACTACAAATATGAACAGGCATATTATTATGATTATTTTGATTATTATCGTTTTGTTACTCATCCGGAAAAAACTGTTATGTAAATGAATGCGGATGGACTGTTGGCTTGCTGCTATTAACTGAGTTTAAGGAGGGGGAGTGAGTGTGGGCAAATCTGTTAAAAGTTTCCTCCACCAACGCCACCACCACCGCAACACAGCTGCCAATCGTGAGCGAGCCGGCCTTATTCGCTGCTTCATTGACTTTTTTACGATGATAATAAAACCTTCTTAATCAAAATTAAATTTAACCAGTCGCTCGCAGTCAAATGAACTTTTCCTTAGCTAATAATATGATGTATGTTATTAGTTCGATGTAAACAAGGGGATCCTGTAAAAAAAGCAAAAGATTATCCCTCATATTTTTTTTTACTTCTTGTCAGGTTGTTTCACTTTGATTTGCTTGATTAGACTTTATTATATTGAATTAAGATGAAATTTAAGTTAAAAATCAATAAAATTTCAATAAATTTATGAACGCAAAGAACGTGCTGCAAAATTGTTTTTTATTTCAATTGAAGATTTCACTCTATCAATAAGTTTTTTTCTTATGTGAGTTAAGATGAAGATGATGACGCTGCGCTGCTCCCACAGAATCACGTACTAAAAACTTTCTTCATAAACAATAACGCATCATCTTCTTTTTCTTTAACAGCTTCAGCTCAAGCTCAGCAACCAACTTCTCTCCAAATCACCTCTCATTTATTTTTCTACGTACGTATTTTACGTATAAAAAAAGCAGTTAGAAACAATTAGGCTGACAACTAAGCATTACCTTGCCCACTAATAAAAGATTATTATGGCTAGCCTTCTATGACTACGATACAGGATGGAAAGGAACCGGAAGTAAAAAAAAATAGAATGGCACAATAATTCTCATTTGCATTTTTTTACTGCCAACATTCACATACTCTTTACTATTCTGCCAAACCAATATGCGCATGCCGACTATGCCCACACAACCGCAAGACCCTTTCTAACTCAAGTAGAGTGAATGTCAAAATGCAAAACGTTTAAAAGAGCATTGCAGTAGCAGCATCAGCTTTAACTCTCCATTCCACCTACTTACCTTTTTAAAAATAATATTTGTAGCTGAAATTTGTTTTGTTTAAAAGACAGAAGCACACACCAAATAATTACTAGCGCTGTAACATTACCATAATTTTTGCAATTTTCATTATCCCTTATTAAATATTACAGCAATAATAATAATAATAATAGTGTGCTGTGTGAAGATTTCCATGGTCTGATCATAATATATCAGTTAAAGTTATGTAAAACTCAAGACAGAAAGTGATCGTATCACAGTTTTAGTGTCGTGTCGTGTCCTCTCATGTTACATTTAATTATCTTGCTCCCTCCTCACGCATTTTACTCTTCTTGACTCCTCAAATGACTTAAATGCCAAGCGTGGTGATACTAATAAGAAAAAAATGCCTTTACTACTACGACTGCCAACACTAACATAATAAACTTTTATTTGATTTTTGGTCGTCATCATCATCACCATCTTCGTCTTCTTCATCGCCATAACTTCTATCGACACATTCATATTTATAATAATAAATGTATTATTATTATTTCTCATTAAGAAACAAAGCGACAAGTTAAACAGTTGAGGTTGAAGTCACCGTCTTCTCTTTGACTCCCTCCATCACCCTCCACACTCGTAATACTCCACGCTCCTTACTTATTTCTCTCATTTCATTATAAACACCATCATCATTATCATCACCATCATCAAGATTGTAGTATGTAGAAGCTATTGTGACTGACTGAATTCGCATAATATTTTATCCTCTTCTCTCCTCCACTCCGCCTTTGTTTTGTAAAGTGCAAACGCACAACGCGACGGCAGCATTACCAAGAGCAACAAACGAGACAGGCTATACCAAAAAAACCAAACCAATTTTTGGTTCTTTTCTTATCATTTATTTATATAACTATTGTAAGAACTTTATGAGCTGCGCTGTAGCATGCTTTATGCAAAACATCATTTTCATCATCATCACTTATTAAGACGCATGTCTTATCAAATTGATCATTGTTAGCCTTAACAGCGGCAGTAAGGCATGTCTTCGTGTCATCGTTATCAAGATGGTAGTGATGTTGTTGCTGCTGTTATGTCGAGGTATATCAAAAGTGGCAGTGCGACTGCGACTGCGAAGAGAATGCATTATTATTTTAATATTTTAGACAAAAATCAATCCTTCCAATGATAATTTAAACAAAACCCTTCATCATCAATGGCAATGAGTGTGGAACAGTCGCAGTAGTAGAATTGAAGTAAAGTGAAGTGAACCGCTATAGTAATAGTAATCCATTTTATCAGTCAGGTTAACTATTAATGGTAATAATGCAGGAGTAGCAGCAGCAGCAACAACAAACAAGCAGCGTTTACCCTTTCATTGTTGCCCATCCATCGCATCATCGCCGTCATCATGCTCGTCCATAGTCCACACTGTCCACAAATAAAAAAGACCTCTGCTGAAATGTCATTGCAGAAAGCCAACAAAGGTAAGAAAGTAATACATGCAAACGGTTACTTACAAAGAGAAGACGTTGAGTTGACTATGAGCTAAGTAAACAGGCAAAAATCAGCAGAAGAAAAAGGAGTTAGTAAGTAGTAAAAATGGTAGGCCTTTGCCAGTATTTCTTTGAAAAATATTGTTTGTACTTGCGTTTTACACCTGCTGCATAAATATAAGTACTAAGAAGGAGTATGAGAAATATAAGTATTCAGATACAATGATATTTTTTGGTATTTGACTTTTAGTTGGAAGAATAGCCAAACAATGATAAAACGATGAAAAGAATGCTCACACTTTGATTGCTCCTAACATCATCGTAAGGCAGAGTGTTCTCTTCTTGTTGGAAAAGTCTTTAAAAAACGTGAATGGAATGGCTTTTTATTAGAGATGGCTCTCTTGTTGCTGATGATAATGCACGTAAGTAAGCAACGTTCCTCCATTACAAGACAAGAAGACAAGTTTCATTTCATTCTCATCTCCTCATTATCGTAGTTTTCTTTATTAAACAATCTCTCCTTCTTCAAGTAAACTTTTTAACTCCTTTTAAACTTCAAGCCTTTACCTTTCCACTTCCATCGTCTACTGAAGAAATGAAAATGAACTGAACTGCAGGGAAGGTACACATGCAGGCAGCAGCGAAGGAATGTACACGCAGAGCGGAGCTATCAGCAGACCAAATATTATATTATCCTTTCTTACAAATATACAACAATGCGTTTAACAATGCGTGGTGTGGTGGTCATTTTATATTTTCATTGTTGAACTATCTAATAAGAGGCTATAAGGTACTAACTATATTACACTTTACTTGAGTCGCGAGTCTTAAATTTTATCTTGTAACAAACAGCACACATCGACATCGAACAAAAAAATTTCCCTTCATCATCACTTTTTCTACTTACAGAAACAAGATACAGATTAATAAGAATGGGATGGTTAGAGAATAGTAGTAGTTAGTATTGAATGGACTTCTTATAACTCGTCTTGAGGCTGAAGAAGAAGAATGCAGCAGCAGCAGTAGTAGTGTGGTACGATGCATGATCCGTGGACATGCTCCATAATAAAGCCATGCCATCCTATCCACCATCGAAAAATCCATCCCTCTATTCTAAAAGGTATCATAATATGTAATAATAAGTAATACAAAATAGTTGAGAAAAACTTGCATTGTTGTTGTTTTATGGAACCCTTAGAGATATTGTATTATTTACACCTGCACCCTCCTCCGTCTCCGTACCTGTGCTTTTGTATTGAGAAGGAAATCAAAAAGTAAATATGAAAATACAGTGGTCAGTGGTGAAATACGTTTTAACTCACGTTTGGTTTGCGTTTGCTCATCCCTTCTTCTTCTTCGGCTCGACTGCTTCTGCTGCTGATAGAAAAGAAAAAGATATTAGGTAGCTTCCTTATTATTATCAACCCTCTCTCCGTTTTTCTAGTTGTTGTTTGTTGTGTTGTGGAGAGGGTTGAAGAAGCGGCACAGCAGCAACAGCATAATAGTAGGAATTTGCCATTATAGATAGATGGATTTTAAGGAAGAAAAGAGATAATAATATTTGATCATAAAAGGTTGTTGATGATGATGAGGGAATGATGCATACAGCAGCGGTGAAGAAGGCCTTCTACCATGCTAATTTTTTTCTTTCATTGTTAATATTGAACCTGCTGCAGAGAGCGATACGATGATGAAGCCAAAAGGGTTTGATTGAAAAGGAGAATCGGACAGAGGAGTTCAGTTTTAGAAGATCAGAGACAGACAGACAGAGGAGCAGTAAGAACCGGAGGGTTTCTTCTGCGTTACGATTCTTTGAAGATTGAAGCTGATTTTTTAGGGGATGGATGGATAGGAGGATAAAATGGACTATCATACATATACTAAACGATCATTTGCAAAGTGATTTACAATTGCAATCCTTAATTTTTTGTTTCGAACTGTGACGAAAAACTAAAAAAAAACACAGAGTAGGATAAATGTTGATATTCCGTAGCAGCAGCAGCAGCAGCGTGGCCTGGCCAATATTATTTCGTCGATGATAATGATGACGAGAATGAAACGAGCTACTACTACTATTGTCGCATTATTATTGCTGTTATAATATTATGTTAGGGCTCCTGCTAGGATTATCCTTGTCATGATGATAATATGATCATGAACAAGTCGTGAAGAAGAAGTGAAATAGTAAAGACGGTGGAGAAGGAGAAGAAGGTTCTGTTCTGTGTTTTTACAATAGATACTAGTGTCGGTGCGCGGTGGTGGTGGTTGGTGGATTGTAGTAATGCTAAAGTTTTTATTCTATTGAACGAAGAAGAAGATTCTCTTGATAGAAAAAAATAATTGCAGATTATGTTAAATACGGCGAAGAAGAGTCTCTACTACCACAGAAAACTGAGTCATGTTTAAAAAAGCGATACTATTATTATTATTATGTATGTATAAATAAATGATGAGGGATGATGATGGACCAGTCCCAGACTCAGAATAGGACCGGGCAGGCACGCAGAACAGGAGAAGTGTAAAAAAGTTTTGCTTTAGAGGTTCAACTTCTTCTGAGAAAAAAGTTTGCTTCAAGAAAGAACGGAAAAAAAGTTTTTGGAAGGAAAAATATCAAAAGAACATGAGCAGCAGCAGAGAGAAGAACAATAATAATAAAAATATACTCGTAAAAGCAGATAAAAAACTATTTCGCATGCTGTTTGGTGATGATTATGATGTTAGTTTGGGGATGATCACCACCGCATTGGCAATCGGCAACATCATTCCTGAAAAAAATGATCCTAGCCAGCAAGCCAGTAAGGAGGAGGATGAAAGGTATTAAGTATTGTATAATAGTAGGAAAGTAAGTAAGTAATGATGGTTTTGGTCACTCACTTTACAAGCAGCAGCAGCAGTAACAAAAACTGCAAAACTCATTTTTGCCAAGAAATGTTTAGCCACTACTGCAGTTTCGATTTTGGTTCAGTAAAAGTTGTGTGAGAGTGACGGACACGAACGAACGAACGGTCGTCGGTATGCGCTGCTGTGCTACAATGAAGAAAGTGGACAAAAATATTAATTACTTTTAAAAATCTCTAAATCAATTTTGGTTGTTGTATGACATTTTATTTAAATACAACATTTCAGTATGAAAAGTGAGTGAGATAGTTTCCTAGTAAGTTTCCTAGTAAGCAAAACCTTTACTTGTCAATGCAACGATGAAGAAACAAAATTTTTCCTATGAAAATTCCATAACGATTTTTATGGCTGCTGCTGAAGCAATTGTTAAATGAAAAACAGTGCAACAAAAAATAATAACTTTTACTACAATAAAAAATATTTCTTGGAACGTGACGATATCTAATTTAGCCATGAAAATGATTTGCCATGCGGCGGAGTCATTTGATAGCTTTTTTAGTGACTACTTCTGTTGCTACATTAATACACTGTTTCATTCTCCGACTTCGTCGTCACCTGGTTCAACTAAAATTTTAAATAAGGAGGAACATTTTCCTTCACTACATTTCAACTTGAAAACTTAATATCTGCAATTTACAACATAGTTTCATTTATTGAAGTGAAGTTAAGTTGAGTATTAAGGTGACTTTAAAATTAATTTGCGGTGAACAAGTTTTGCTTCGCAATCATCTTCATCACGAGAAATAAATAACTTCACTCATTCCTGCTCATCATTCGCCGGATCAGGTACTTTTCGCTCTAGAAACTTTTTTATGTAAATTTTAATTTTAATTAAATCGCTTAAAAATGCAAACCATTTTTATTTTTCAATTCAAATTCATACTTCCTTTTATAAAAGAATTTAAGGGAAGGCCAAGCCAAGAAAGAAGTTTACGAATTAGCAGCAGAGCTCTTATTATCGTTCTGTTCCCATTTTTTGTTTGGTAATAATGATTGCATTGAAGAAATTGTTTTTTTAAAAATATGCTTTGATAATAGTTTATTAGTATTAATGAATGAAATTGTTATTATTATGATTATCGATATGATTAGTTTAAACTTTAAACTTTTTAAAAACGGATTTGGTAGACAGATAGAGCCAGACAATAATAATACGCGGCGAGGCAAGAAATGGTTTATCCCAGCCATGGTAATTCTCGGGTCCATGGAGTTCCCACCGACGAAGTTCCCACCCAGGAAAAATCGAAAATTGGTGTAAAGTCTACATGTATTTTAAATGGATGAAGTTCCCACCCTTCGAACATATTTTGAGTAGAAGTTCCCACCCAAATGTTTTTCATTCATTCTAAATACAAACCTTTACACCGATTTTAGATCTTTACACCGATTTTAGATCTTTACACCAATTTTCATGTTTAACCAGATTTTCAAAATCGGTGTAAAGGTAGCCAAAATTGGTGTAAAGGTTTTTAAAATTGGTGTAAAGGTTTTTAAAATTGGTGTAAAGGTTTTTAAAATTGGTGTAAAGGTAGCCAAAATTGGTGTAAAGGTAGCCAGGTTAGGTTAGGTTAGGTTAGGTTAGGTTAGGTTAGTTTACGCGAGAAAGCCGCGAAGCTAGTGTATGGTTTGAAACACCAACTCCGTGTACAGGGGCTTTCAGACGCCAAAGTTTTTAAAATTGGTGTAAAGGTGTAAAATTAGAATTGGTGTAAAGACGAAAGAAAAAATTGGTGTAAAGGTTCGGGTGGGAACTTCTCCGGTGGGAACTCCATGGGAATCGGTGGTGTACGTGTGTTGAGTAAGTTCTATCGGCAACAATGCAATGTTTGAATCAATCTCTGGAAGACGCAGTGGGAGGTATGCAACCTCATTTAAGCTTTATTGGAAAATTTGGTTGTTGAGAATTGTGTTGTTTGTGTGCATTCACTACTGTTTGATTGTGCTTAACAATATAATTCCACATAATATATTGCCAACAAAAGGTTAGATTAGACGAGATATCTATCTTATAAATGACTTTATTAAATCAAAAATTTATTTATCTACCGTTAAAATAAGCAACTTTTATTTTGACCCATATTTTGCTGGATTTATGGCACTATCTAGTAATTTGATTGAACTTTCCACGAAAAATATGTTTGCCGCTTAGAACTTCAAAATATTTGTAGGAAATTTATATAAAAACTATTTGAGAAAAGCCAATTTAATTTTAACTACATTTTTAGTATTTAAGTGTATAATTTATGCATGGACATTCGAATTACAGATATTTGTGTTCGACTTTGTTTTGCTGGCATTTGCTTCTATTCAAACAATAGCGACGACAAGCCTTTTGTTACTAGCCTGTAAAATTTATAAGATGAAGATTATCAATTTCCCACTGTGGTAATAAGCGTTTTTGTTTCCAAATTTGTGTAGTATATCATTTAGCATTGTTTTGGTTTTAATTGTGAAGTTGAAGCAAAACATTTACTTCCGACTTTAACACGTTATAGTTATATCGTTACAGCTAGATCAGGTCAGGTATGAATTGTATGAAGATTTACCAAAAAAAATAGTTTATGAGATGTAAAACGGAATAAAAATGTTACCCCGCATAAAAACATTTTTTAGGTAGTTTGCGTTTTGTGCGGCGCGGCGGCATCGTTGCTATTACTCCTCTGCTATTCATACACAAAGATGATCTCATTTCCTCTATTTCATATTTGTTTGTTTATCCCGAGAGAATATAATATTATACCAAAAAGCTAGAGTTATGTTATGATGATAAAACTACGAGGAAGAAAGAAAAGCACAGCAGCCTCTCACATTTAATATCTTTTGCCCTGCCCTGCCTGGTCTCAACTTTTCAACTCATCTCATCATCCCATTCCATTCCATCCCTATGCTATTTAAGCTATGCCTCCTTTTTCTCTCTCTTTTCGTGGAAAATCTACTTTTTTTACATTTTAGCAAAAGTGGCGGTGGGGGCAATGTACTTACTTTCTTCTTGTGTCCTATTGAAAATATTTTTGCATAGATTTATTCTTAGCC
>JAHZNJ010003519.1:0-11318 GCA_027744475.1 Lepidocyrtus cf. sotoi NNG-2020
GGAAAGTGTGAAGGCAAAACAGAAGGAAAACGCAGAGATGCTCAATTCAATTTTCAATTTGCTGACCAGTTTGTCTAATGGTCAAGTAGAAGCACGTACCGTAACAGCTCCCAAGTTGGAGGAAAAGTTCAGCCTACCACTGCAGTCCAAGGAGGAACTATTAGCTCTAAATGCATACCTGGGAGAAAACTTAGAAGGAGGAAAGCTAGAAATGGTAAGTTAAATTTTATAGACCTAGAATATACATAGTGTGTAGGTATAGCGTGATTTCTGCGTTTGTTAAACAATGTATTTTTGTTTCAGGAAAAATTCTTAATTGGAACCGGAGGAAGCTGTTTGGCAGATGCTGTACAATCTAGTGTAGAAAAGATTATGACTGACGATGTAGGTTATCAATTCAGTCTAAAGGGAGCTCGAGAGAAGGACAGTTTCAAGGCTTTGGCTGGACTTTATTCCTCACTTAAAGGTAGCGGCAATGCTATTCATACACTTTTTTATGTCAAATACTTTAATATATAATGTTTGTAAATAGATTGTTCATAGAGATATCATATTTGTTTTGAAACTAGCTTCAGTGCGAGGTTTTCCAAGCTTAGCGCAGATTGTCAAATGTGGATTGGCTGACGACGAGCAGTATGAAGCAGCTTTAACTTTGACACTGAAACACATAAAGGATCGGGTCAACATTCGTAAAAGGTAAATTGAAAAGCCAAAAAATGTCATACTAAAATTGTAACATGCGGATTTTTATATTAGTCGATAAGTCAATTTTTTAAAAGAAAACGGCTTATTTACACTTTTTTTTAGGAAGGAAAGACAAGCGTTGCTCTCCGGAAATACTAGCTCTGGATGAGGATTAAGCTTGATGTAGCTGCGGCTTCGGAAGATATTACATTTTATTTGTTTCTACTTTCTAATGTTCATTTGATAAGCTTCAATTTATTGTAATTATTGATTGCATTGTAATGTTTGTTAATTATGTTATGCTGCTTTGGTGTTTGATTATTGTAAATAAAAGTGCTAAAATGAAACCGCGATTGATCGATGAAAATAGTTGATAATTAGCTTCTAATTCGCTACTATGTTTGCAATATGATGATAAATCCACAAATACTAGCTCAATATTCGAGGCGATATCGCTAGGTTATCGCGTTTTAGCAATTCGTTGCTAATCGTCGAAGAATCGTCGTAGATTAGGCGGACATATAGCTCTCCATTCATAGAGATATCTTTACGAAAGTTGATCGAAATCTATGCAAAAACAGGTCGATTACTTTAGGACAACTCGTTACGATTACAGCGAATATGGCACGCTGGGATATACCTAATCGGACGGATGGATGTGGATGGATGATGATGATGATGCTGCTCGGAGTGAAATGTACATAGCTTAAATGCATACCCACGAAATTGGATTTTCTGTGTCTCTCCTTTAGCTTCCTGGTTTTGTTTAGTTTTGTACCTCTCATCGACCCCATCGCCATTCTTGCTGAGAAAAAAATTCTACGTACATACTAACTTAAGTAACGTAGTAACGTAGTTTGTTATGTTATGTGAAAGACGATAATGCTTATTCCATAAAGCTACTTTTTTCAGAAATGACGAGACCAGTGAAAGGGAAAGTAGATGAGGGTAAACAAAATCCAGAGCAGAGGTAGAGTGAAAGGAGAGGAGAAAACGGGTGAAAATTTGAAAACTAAAGCAACAGCAGCACGAAGTAAACCTTCTGTAAACTTATATTACGGGATAATAAGTGTGTCCTCTCTCTCTCTCTTCTCTTCTGCTCTTTCTGATTTTGTTTTGCCTGAAACTTAAATAATATGCAGGGAGGATAAAAATGAAAGCAAATAAAGCGACAAAAAATATTGTTTATTCTATTAAGACTCCCTTTTTTAACAGCAACGTTATTACAAATATTATGATTAAACTCATTCCCCCTGGTCACTCACACAAGGCAATGTGTTTATTTTTTTCGAATTTGAAGATGACGTTGTTTGACATGTGAATAGATATTATCATTATTATTTGTCCATCTCACATTGCATTCCCTTAATTTACAGTTTTAATGGTATTGCGCATTATTTTTGTGTAATCATCATCATCATAACAGCAAAAAAGAAGGCGATGGAGTGAGAGAGGTCAGATACAGATAGAACAGGAAAAAAGAAATAATAACACTCACACACGACTTCTTACAATTTTCCTGGAAAGAAATAAAAAGCAACACAACAACAGCAGCAGCAGCATCAGCGGCACAAAGTTTGATGAGAAGGAAGAGAAAGAAAAACCTTTTAAAATGATACAAGTTAAAAAGGACACGAGTTACTTTGTAAAAGGAGAAAAAAGTAATAAGAGTAAAAAACAAGGAAGTCTTCTAAAATTAAATCTTTGACCCCGTGCTATTTAATTTATTACAGGCTTAAGTTACAAAGGCATGGCGAGAGAAGAGAGAAAGGGGAAATAAGTTTTAAATTCTTTAGTAGGTTTTCACTAGTATCTTTCTCTCTCCCTCATTCTCTGTTCTTTTTCCATCAGCAGCAGTAGCACTAGTAAAGGCTACTTCAGTATTTTCAGCTTACGTTTTTCCAAGAACGAGAAGAACATTACATTGCTCGTGCACATTTTTATCTCGTGTGGTAACTTATAAGCTACTAGTACTATCTATGACTCCTTTGCTTGTTTTGCTCTTTTTCTTACTCCCGTTTTTTTCTCATGTACGCACGAATTACGCTTAGAGAAATCTTTCCGTTTGGAAACATAAAAAAAAGCCAAACAATGGTATGGTATGGTGTTTCGGTTTTTTCTGTGTAAGTAAAGCAACTATTACGAAAATAATTATTATGTTCATACTTTTTCTTGTTAGGTTAAGCCCAAATGCAGTCTAACTAGCTGGTAAAATACTACACAGTTAAAGCACTACACAATGACAAAAATACAATTTAATAATGTACAATACTAAAAGAAAATATGTCTTTAAATGTTTTAATATTTATAGCTGTAGATACCCATACTAAATGTAAGTATGTACAAATGTACAAACGTTAGTTTGGTTTAGTGTTTTGCTTGCCTCAGTTTTCTGGTCATTTCCCATGATCATGTTGCTCAAAAGACATAATAATGCTCGGTTGGTCTGTTATTTTGAAAGAAAGCTGCTTCTGCTGTTGCTGCATCGAATTGGTTGAAGATAAAAATGGTAGTTGGCTATAGTTTCTGAGATTATAATCGTCACTATCATCATTATCAACAACAGTGTTAGAGTGTTTGGCTTATGTCGGGTGAACGTAATACAGAATAGATACACAAGCATCATTAAAAAGTACATAATGCAGAGATGCCTGCAGCTAATACTGAAGTAAAGAAATTAAGTGGACCTGAGCACCAATGTAAAACTACTTTCACTTTTTTTGTTACAATTTTAAAGTATGAAGTATAGCGAGTAGTTTAAAACATGACTGTTGGTAATGCACGTAGCTTGCAATTCAATTACCTTTAACTTTATACTTTATTCGCTTTTTTTTATTTTGGTGTTTGAAAAAACTATTTTTTTACATCATCAATTTACAAACAGTCTTTAATCAAAAGTAAAATGAAAATAAACGTAAAACCGTAGTTTTTTTATTTTTATATGTATCTTTTTTATCTTCAGTTACCATGTAGAAATAAAGCGAGTATAATAAACAGTAAACAAGCATCCATAAAGAAAAGCCAAAAGGTCAAAAATCAAAATTAGTGAAAGATTTTAATCAAGCTAAAAGTAAACAAAATTACGCGTTGTTTATTTAATTACTCATCTCTTAAACTTGTTGTTTACCGAATACTGCTGCTCATTACTATTTTTCCATTTAGTCAAAAAAATTTTCTATCAAAGATAAAACTCAAATCAAATGAATTGTAGTTCTTTTCGTGGTACTAATAATCTCTTGTTTTCTAGTAGGTAAAGTAAAGCATGACATACCTTAATAAATTACTTTATTTAACGAATTCTCTACTAAATAGTAGATAAAATCTAAAACCTAGCTGCTTTTAAGCTTTTGTAATAAAACATACATACCTAGAAAAGTCAAAGAATAAATTTTTCAATACAGAGAAGCGAAACGAGCAAAATGTCTGTTATACAGGAAACCAAAAGGGTTTAAAAAATGACTAGTCGTAAAAGTAAGTGAGCTTTACCCGACATAATCAAAGCTGTAAAGTAAAAATATAGCACTGATGCTTACAATACACATCACACACGACAACAGACAGGTCCGCCAAGCAGCCGTTTTAATTAGCCTTTTGGACATTTTATTAGGAAAGGTATAAACACTCTCTCACTCACTCTCTCTCTGTATTTTTACTCTGATCTAATTTTCTAGTTTTTCTTTGATGTTTGTCAAATACATGGCAGGGCATGATGGTAAAAAAAATCCTGGAAAAAAGCAATCGCTTTGATGAAGTGATGAAGAGATTTGCTCTTCCGCAATATTGCCTACGGATGCATTTAGTAATCTGTAATGCTGTGTTTTGTTCTGCTGTGATATTTTTTATTAGCTGATAGCTGAATGTATATGTACAAAACTAAATTAATTGAGTAATGAAATCTAGGTCCATAATTCTCCAGCTTTGATGATTTTAGGTTGTTTATGGGGCTCTCATCTTACAAAGGATTTCATGTTATGTAATCAGTAATCACCAGGTTTTAAAAAAATGAACATTTGTTGAAGTAATTTATAGCTCTGAGGCAAAGCAAAATGTGAATTTTATGGTGGCTTGCTTACTTGCTCGACTCTTTGTGCATTCATGTAAAAATCCTTCACTCAAATTAACTTTGCATTTAGTTACGGAGGGATTTAAACTTGAGTTGAAAAAGTTTTTGAAAATGATTAAAAAATCAGACTGCCCTTTTCTTTTCACAACAAAAAGTTCTTTCATTTGACTATTTTTATTTCCTTTCTAGTAGTGGGAAAAAAGATTGAAAACTTGTACAAGTAATTTTAAGCTATTAGAATTGTCTTTCCTTTTTATTGCTCTTTTTTTTATCGATTTTGTATTAAAGATCGGATATAAACTCTTTTCTCTCTCTCTTTGCAAAAGTTAAAATCGTTTCATCAAAGCTGAAAAAAATGTAGTTCTACTACAGTCCACATAATATGCACGTCCCTTTTCCTTTCTCTCTGTGTGTGTTTTGTATGCATCATCGATCACTCTAAAGCATTCACCATCGACATGATCATCAGCATCGCACACAACTCCCACTACTCTGCATTCACAATTTCCCCAACTTCATCGCCATCATCATCATCGTCGTCGTCGTCATCCGCTACGCGTTTGGTGAGAAAAGAGAGCACACATAGACAGACACACACACACCAAAAGTGAAAGAATCGTTGTTGGTTGGCGATGGTGGTGGATTGTAGAGAATTTATGATCCGAATAATGATTGGATTTGAAGAATATTAAAAGCAATAAATGCTTCTTTCTCTCTTTCTCTTCTTCTTTTACTACACTATTTCCACAATCACAACCCAAAGAGAGAGAGAGAGAGAGTGGGAGAAATAAAGAGTCAAAAAGAGAAAAGAGCAAGTCAAAATAAATTGTTGTCCAGCTCAGCTTTATTGTGAAAAGAGCAATAGAAAAATGGTAATGTGACCAATACGATGGGCGATGATGAAAGAGGCTGATCTGATCATCATCACAGCACAGGACACAACAGCCGTTTTTAGTAGTTGTAGAAAAGTAAAAGCATAAAGTTAAAGTCTTTTTGTTCTTTTGGAGTAAAAAGGTAATGTTTGTTGTGTGTATTTACGTCCATGTGTGACTATATTTCCTGCGAGTCCTCTGATGCGATATGAGCTTATTTTCTTGTGCCAATATTAGTAGTAATAGTAGTAGTAGTGGTGTGGGGCCTTAATAGGATCATTCACAATCAAATGAGTGCTTCACTAACACCACCACCACCACCACCGCTTCATAATAACTGTATATATTGTAGAAAAGCAAAGTAAGTTGAAGAGAAGAACCCCATCAACATCATCCTCTCATTATTATACCCCCGAATCATTGGGCAAGTGGATGAATGTCAGAGAGAAAGAGAGAGAGAGAGAGAGAGGAAGAGCGAAGTTGGCGGCTCTGGCGACAGAAACAGTGACACAATCTATTTTATATGCTTAATAATGTGTCCATGTATGAGTGTGTCTATTGTCTATTGTCCTTTCTGTCTCTCTCTCTCTCCATAAATATGGCATACTCACATCTGCGCCAAACTACCACTAACTCATTCATTCTCCAGCAAAAGCAGAAACAGCAAAAACAAAATCTAATTTGATTTCCAGCAGCAGCAGCAGCAGCAGCAGCAACAACAGCAAAGTTTTTTCTATCCTAAGCTATAAAGCACTTGAATTGAACTCCCTACATGGAGTTCAGCTCAGGGCATTCGGAAGGAATGGTCTTGAAATGAGGATACAAAGTAAGAGTGTGTGATGTTGATGTATGCCCTTAACTTTAACTTTAGTAACTACTACATTCATACAAGCTTGTATAGAATAGAACAGAACATCTACAACTACACAGCTACAAATCTACTACTACAAAAACAAAACAAAAGCAATTAAGTGTACTTGCTTACTACTACTATTACTAGCTATGAAAACGAATGGAAAAATATGTTAATGTTTGTTCACTTGTGTGCTTTTTCCTTCCTCACTTTCCATTCCAATCCAATAAAATTCCCTTCTTTTATTTATATGTGTGAATGTGAATAGATAAAAGGGAACAGAAAAATAAAGGAATTTATATTCCACTTACTTCCCTCTTCGTTTGCCTCTTTACTAGTTATTTGCAGCTCTCTCTTTCTCCTTTTTGTCTGCATTTTAGAAACGAGTTCATTTCTGTGAAGGGCACACACACTTTAATACTTCTCTCTCGCTCTAGTATGTAAATGTGAAATGACACACACTCACGCACAAAAATATTTTTAGCATGACGATGATGATGATAATGATGAAAAGACAGAAAAAGGACTGACTTGGCCGTAAAACAGGAGCAGTAACAACAGCTGCACTTTGCTGCTGTTTTTTTCTTTGTTATTTCTTGTCGCTGTGTGGTTTTTAATATTAATCTTGGAAAAACGGCAGTAGCAGAGAGAGAAAGAAAAAACAAGGAAGGTTTCTGTGTCATGTCTCGTTGCACTTATTATTATTATTTCCTCAAAAATTTCCGCATGCTTCTTCGCTTCACTACGCTGCTGCAAGATTGAAGAAGAAAGATTTTTTTGATTGAATAATATGACATTATGCTTTACCAGTCAACGTTTTGTGTGCAAATGTTGTTTGTTTCGTTTCATTATTGTGCGCCGTCAGGAAAAAGCGGAACCAGCAACAGCAACCAAGGAAGAAATACAGAGAAAAATGTTTCGTGACAAAAATGTTTCCACTTGTCGTTACTTTTTATATACGATACACAACACAGTGCATTATATTTTATATTATATATGCATAATTATGGTAGTGCTCAAAGTTAACTGCAAGTCAAGTGCATTATTATTATTATACCAATTTATTCTAATATTAATAATAATAATAATAATACTAAAGAACTGCACATAATAATGTCATTACTAAATGCGCTCCAGCATTTATTCACGAAGGTCAATTAAAATTTTCTGTCGCTGACATAGTGGAAGAAGAATGATGGGTTGGTTGATTATGAACTTGAATGAGCTTATATGAAATGTGTATCCGAAAATCAAAACGAAATGTTTAACTTTGCCAAAGAAGACACGTTTACTTACTAAAAGAGTGAAACTGATCGACCAAGCAGCATTTATTCTTTATTTCTTATTAGTAAGTCAGTATTTTACTGACAGTCAGCTTACAGCCATTTTATCATCAATCGCTCCTTTTGCTCTTTAGTATTTTAAGCTTGGAGCAGTTTTCGTTTTCGGAATTAATTTTTTTCTCCTATGCAGTTTTTGGGGTTTATTTTCTCAACATCACATCATATCATATATTTCATTTCAAAGGATATATTTATTCGTAGTGACAATCCTAGAGAATACAAGTACGCATTTAATTTCCTCTTTTCTTTTTGATTTCGTTCGTTCGCTCGATATATTACTATTTCTCCCTCTTCTCCTCTCTGTCTTTCCTCGCAAAAAAAACTTTGTGGAACCGTGCCGAATTCTTGGTATTAAAAACGAAATGAGAAAGGCCTTTTTCTTTAGAAATAGGGACCCATTTGATTTGGTGATTGTGATTACTACTGGAATGATCGTGATCGTCATCATCATCATCACGTTCCGACCCATTCATATTTGTGTCGGGAAGTAAAATAAAAGTAGTACGCGTACGTATTGGTATTAAATTATTGTGATCGGGATACATATTACATTGGATCTGACGTGGGTATTTGTATTATTCTCTCCGGTTATTGTCCATCGATACAATAATACCAATAATGATGATGGTAATACAAACCAGAGGCAGCAGTTGTGTTGTGTAAGGAAAGGAAGGGAAGGACGCGGACGATACGATGGCATAAGGCATTATTGCAGAGACCAAGCCTCCAGTCTATACTAAATAAGTACTGTGCAATGCAATATTTTCGAACTGTAAGTAAAAGTCAGGAGGCATAAGGAGTGATCAAGATCATATCAGTATCAGCATCATCAGACAGTTCTGGAAAAATTATATCTATCTGTCTATCTACACATATTACATATATAACGTAATATTATGTGAAAGGAAAAGCCATTTTTTGGAACATGAAATTGTAGCAAAAGAAGAAGAAGGAAAAAGTTTTTTTTGGCTTGGGCGTGCAGAGAGAGAGAGAAGTATTTTATTAGGAGTGAACACAATAAACGAAGTGCCATTCCGAATATAGAGCCAACAAGGGACCCGTTTTACCCTCTTTAAGCTTCAGATTGATTATGAGTTCAAATAGTTAGGATGTCCCGAATGAGTCATTGCAAAGAGTGATTGTGCAAAGAATTCGTAGTACATCCTCCTAACTTTAATCATAGAGCAGCAACGTAGAAAAGAAAAGTAAGTTTGAAAAAATATAATAATGATAATAATATGTAATTCGTTATTATTATGAAATGTGTGCTCTCAGTCGGAGAAGAGTAAGAATGAGAACAAGAAAAGAATAGAAATGGAAATATAAAGCGAAAGAGTAATTTCACAAGCTTTGGGTTAAGCAGTATATTTGCAGTTGGAAAACGTATGTGGAAAATTGAAAGTGGAACAAGGTTGATGATTGCAAAGAAGACGAGGATGCTGCTGCTGCTGCTGATCATAAAGGTGGAGAGTAAATGTCATGTCCCTTAAAAGAGGTGGTAAGAAGAAAGAAGAATTAATTTGTAGTGTAGCAAATTTACATTTTACATTTTAATAATAGAAACTTTTTTACTACATAAATTTTAATCTACTTGCGCTGTCCTTTCATAAGTACAAAACTTTAAAAACTGGAGCAGATTTTATCTTTGCTTTGCTTCTAAAAATAACCGTATCTAGACAAAAAATGGTAGACTTTAAAAAAAATTATGATTTTAGAGGATGAATCTGTAGCAATTTTGTAAGTTTATGCTTATCAATCATTATTGATATGTTGTATTGAGTTGAAACTGAAATTGATTGAAGTTTTATTTTATTGACAAGTATAAAAGTACGACAACGATGAAGATCTGTTCTTTCGTACATTATTACAGTTACACAGTACATTTGAAACGGATGGATGAGTATCAGTGAGTGAGTGAAGGACATACACATATTATTATCTTTTACCTCACGCTGGCGTAGTTGATGAGCCCACTTCCTTTTTTCTTTTCCAGTCAAAGCTGGAGAAAAAAAAATCCAGCAATTCTCATTTATTTCATTGCTGGTTCAATAGTAATCGCAGAACAGTGACTACTTTTTTTCTACACTTGATGGTACCACAATAAATAGAAATACTAACGTGTGTCTATGTGTGGAACAGAACAAAGCTGCCACTCATTCATTCATCCATTCATTTTCCGCAGATCATATATTCGTCTCATTTTGACATCCTTCCGAAACGAAAAAAAAAAACATTTCTAAGGAAATGTAGAAAAGCAGCGGATAGATTGTATGTATGAAAAAGACAGTTCAGCACAGCAGCTCAATACAATATTATATTGTAAAGAATAGCCCCGCAATATCATTTCGAACTATCTATAATCTAGAAAATAAAGCAGGAAATTTTGTTGAGAATAGAGTGGATATATTGCTACGAAAAAAAGCCAAAAGGGAGAGACAGAAAGGACAAACGGACGGAGAGGGTGAGTGAGCAGTCACATAATATTCACATATTCCACAAACAACAGAAACGCAGCAGCAACAGCAGCAGTGTCAAGGGAATCGGAGGAGAACGAACGGTGGTGGTGGTATAGTAGTGGCGACCAACTGAAATAACTCAACTACCAGATACTTCTTCTTTCTTCATTTCATTTTTGTTCCGAATGCTGCAAAAGGCTGCATTTATTTAGAACAGGAGGATAGTAGAAGAGGAAGAAGAACAGGGATAAAATTATGAGAGAGAGAGAGAGAGAGAGAGAGAGAAAGGAAGGAAGCTAGCCTGGCTGACTGCACGTCAGATTTCATCCAGATATGAGCAAAAAAAAATTGGGGAAAGAAGAAAAGAAGGAATGACAAAGTCCATTACAATTCATTTCATATAACAACAACGAAGCAGAAGAAGAAGAGCAGAAGAGGAAGGGAAGGCGAAGGTTTCTTCTCTCTTTTTTTTGTATTTTAGCAACGTACTTTTTTGGTTGTCTGCATACGTCTGGTGGTACATCAATGAGAGGGAGAGAGAAAGAGAGCGAGAGGGAGGATGAGGAAAGAAGGGTGACCAACCGTTCAAAAAATAGATTATGCTTTTTTTGTAGACAGAGAGAGGGAGAGTAATACATCATATCATCATCATTTATACAAATACACTTATACGGTTTTTTGTTATTATTTTCCTGTCATCCTTTTCCAATACCGTTTGTATGTATCGCTGCTCCGGCTGTTGCTGCCACTTCCACCATCACCATCACCACCACAACTAAAAACTAGTTACACTGACGGAGAGCGAGAGAGGTTGGGTGCGCTTTCCTGTTTAGAAATCATTCGTGTAGCTATTTTCTATATTATATTGATGATGGAAGGAACATTGATATTGATGGTTGTCTATACTTTATCAATGACAATGATATAAATAAACGCTTGCAAAGCGGTGTAAATACTAGCTTGAAGCAAAACATTTCTTGACGTGCCGATACCGCGCCATATTTGATCATCTGCGCCATATTTTACCACCCGCGCCATATTTGACCA
>JAHZNJ010003520.1:0-14964 GCA_027744475.1 Lepidocyrtus cf. sotoi NNG-2020
TGAAAAAAGTAGCGTTTATTAAAAAATAAAATTATTTTTGCTCAATTGGTACAAAACATTAATAAATTAAGCTAATTTCAAAAATATTTGTTCGTGAGGCTTATTGTTACAAAAACATGATTGTTTTTATTCGCAAATGTATCGATGAATCAATATTGATATTGTTAGTAAAATTGAGTGCAAATCTATAAATATTTCAAATTAACGCATAAATTAATTTAATAACTTACACTGTCAACATAAAATTTTGATACGAGTTTGGGTAAGTAAAACACATAATTAATTATTTTGTGTGTTTTTATTGACTATTTAAACAAATGGTTAAGTGCAATAAATTTTAAATATGTTGATTCGTTTCGTTTCACGTAAGACACATTCAAATTGCGAATCGTTGCGGTTTTTAGCACAAACGAGCAGAAGAAGCAAGATCATCGAACTCCTCCGGAACATTTTTCTGATAACCAGTA
The DNA here is from genome assembly GCA_027744475.1 of Lepidocyrtus cf. sotoi NNG-2020. NCBI lineage: Eukaryota > Metazoa > Arthropoda > Collembola > Entomobryomorpha > Entomobryidae > Lepidocyrtus > Lepidocyrtus cf. sotoi NNG-2020. The sequence goes on from JAHZNJ010003520.1 coordinate 468, forward strand.
TGCCACTCCAAATTTATATTAATTGACCGGCCTTGGCAATTAGGAAGGTCGTACATCGTGACACAGGTTTTGCCACGCGTTGACAAGTAGGAAATTTTGTTGTCCAAATCTTCAGGAATGTTGCTACATTCATCAGTTATATCGTCTTCGATGCAGGGCTCTAGAATGAAAAATAGTCAAATAAAAAGCTTTATTCTAGTAATTAATTTTAATAAATTTTTGTTAATATTAATTCTCAATCAAAAGCAGGGGCCATTTTTACTTACCTTCAAAATCCTGACCGGCGCAGAACTCAATCAATTCCCCAGAAACCAGGTGGAATGACCCGATAATGGCCACAGCCAGCAGTGCTAAATAATTTGACAGCTTCATGATTAACGGTTGAAAAAATGTGTTTATTAAAATTATTCAAGTAAACTTGTTTAGTTGCATTGATTATTTTTTAAAGTCAAAAGAGTGGAAGTGGAGTGATGAAGAACTTCAAAATTATTCTACTTTTATACCAGATGATTTGTTTGCAAAGGGTTTCCATATAAAACACGTGCATTGCAATTATTTCAATTCACTTAATTTATCCATAAAAATGAATTCTAAAATGAGCTTTCGAACGCCCATCTTCAAGGATTGTTAATTATTACTAATTCAATTCAATTTTGATGAGTTTTATTAATTCGCACTGTTGAATTGACCAAAATACTGCAGTTAAGGCTTATCTGATTGCATAAAATCAAGCAAATTATAGTTATGATAATTATGACGACTAATTATAATCACGATGAATAATACCAAACACCCACTATTGTAATTTTTGAGCAGACAACTCACTTTAATATCATTATCTTCAAGATTAGTTAATGCAATAATGTGAAATCAACTGGGTGGAACTTTGTTTCTTATCTGAACGCATAAATTAAGTCTAATGATGACAACTACAGTTACTACGAATTCCAATTAGTTAATTTATTTAAAATAGCAAGTTTAAATACATTATATTTGTGAAACATAAATACGAAATTGTTTGTGAATTTCTAATCCAATAATAATAAAATGCAAATAGGAAATTTAAATAAAACAGGCAAATTCGGCATTACTCATATTGGCAGAGCCGAACAGATGAGGTTTGATTGTCGTAATTGTCAGGCATGTTATCCTTCTGCCAGGTAGGCCACTGAAGTGGCATCCACACACCAGCGCCTTCACAGCCCTTTTCAGTGAACATTGTAACGCAAACGGTTTCTTGCGCTGTGGTTGATAGGGAAGAAATCTTGTCATCGTATTCTTCTGGAACATCCTTGCAGTCGTCAGTGACATCTTCTGTGTAGCAAGGTGCTGTGTAAAATAATACAAAATTAATATTTAGCACGTCGTTTAAGCAAAATTGTTGCGATACGAATGTTTTAGTTTAAATAATCTAAATTAATTACCTGTCTGATCGCGACCATCGCAAAATTCGAATTCAACAGCGGAAGCCGACTGTGATGCACTCAAAAGCGCAATCGCCACCACAAGAATTAAAGTTGCTGACTTCATGATTCACGAAAAAAATTAAGAAACTTTAGTTTTTCCAAAAGAAAAAAAAACGAACTTTGAAAAGTTGAATTCTTGAACTACACAAAGTGTTAAGTTTAGCTGTCTGGAAGCTGAGTGATGAAGTTATGCAAAATTTGTTTCCCTTTTATACAGAAAAGTTTTTTATGGAATTATTTTACACGTGTCATTTTTTTCGTAGTTTTTAATTCATGTATTGAAATTGAATAAAAAATATTACCTAAATACCCAAAGCAATTAAATTAGAGGGTACAACACAGTAAGCTTCAATCCCATCAATCATATCGATTTCAACTGAGAATTCAGCAATCAACCCTTTCAATTTCTTTGCGTGAGATTGCACAAGATAATCGAAGTGATGATTACTTGGTTAATTTTCTTAATTGGTTAGTCTACATGATACAAGTCCTAGATTAGTATTGCATTTAAGCATTGATCCTTGATCTTGCTTTAGAAAAAGAACATTGACAAAGTAATTACACGTTGCAATATATTTAGTGCTTGGTTAAACTACATTCATCATTCATTAGCTTTAAACTGGTGATTAATTGAGTGTGAATTTTTAGTCATATCATTTTCATTTGCATTGTACCTGCCTGACCTTTACATGTGTGTGATTATAATTTTAGTTTCAACAATTCTAAAATACGTTACTCGATAATTATTTAATTATTACTACTAAATTAGCCTTTACTGCATTATTGGAAGCATTTTTATTTTTCTGGCTTATGTTTTTCAAATATCCGCCCAAGATGCATCTTTTCCAACAAAGCAACCTTAATTTTAATTGTCATGATGATAGATAGACGCATAAAAATGTAAAAAAAATGGGAATTAGCAATAATTAATGGGTGTTGTAGTTAACGATCTCTAAATAGCTTTTTATTATTTAAAAAACCATCGCTTTTGACGTATAATGATAGTCCTGAATGAGTAAATCATGACCGCCGATGCTTCGCGATGATATTTCTTTTGTTTCAGAACCTGAGATGCATCCATCCAAGGCTAGATTGATCAAGGCAAAAGATTCCGGATAAACTCATGAAGGTTTCCTAAAAATATCTTAAATTTTCATCCATCTCAGCAATTATCAATATAACTGCAGCATACCTAACAGGAAATAATTTCAGTGGGTGGAATGAACACAAATTCTACTCCTAAGTAGTCAAAGATTTAAACTAGACTTATTTTTAGAAATTAATTGAGTATTAATTGCCATGGCAATGCGGAGGAGATGTCTGCCTATGCTCCTTCTGAACTTGTGGTACATCCAGAGCAGGATTTGATTTGAAGAAGTTGAATGGCTCTAGTCTCACATTTGCTTCTCTACAAATCCCAATAGAAAGATTAATTTTAGCAATTAAAAACTTAATTTTAAATTGCATTTTTTAATAATATGATTCATAACTTACTCAACGGGCATCACTGGCCAATCCTCCGTCCTTGGAATATGCGTCGCATCCAAAACATGCCACAACACAATATCCGTATTCGCAATATTCGCATCCGGATCATCCGCCACCCAAGCGGCCAATCCACTCCTATTCAAATACAACCCTCCCGCAAAAAACTGATCATCATTGTACGGCGTCACCCAAGTATTATATCTTGCAAACCCCGCAGCCGGAAGTAAAGGACTGTCATCCTGCAGCATCAGCATCGGACTAGCATTCGGCCACAATTTCCATCCTACAGTCTGCTCTTTTGGGTCAATCGGCCACACATTTGTAACCACCCAAGTCCTCCTCACCCTCGAATCCACATTCGTCCTTGCTTCACTTGCCGTTTTAAAAACTGTTCGATTTACACGAAAACCATTTCCGTATTTATTCACAGAAGATCCCGTGGCGCCTTCTCCTGGAACAACATCCGCCATCACTAAAGTATTCGAATTCCCATCAACTTCCGGGTCAATCCTTAAGGCGAAGAAATGCTGATGGAATGGCCCGTTAATTAAATCATCGACTATCGTCCCGTGTCCCGCTGGAGTGGCATTTAAAGCTAACAAATTCACACTCAAAATTCCCGTCAACTTCACATTAAATTCTATTTGGGCGTCTTGATAAAAATGCCAAGTGTAAATGTAATCGTAGTGCCCAATCGTGGCGATGAAGGTCAACGCAAGACGTTGCCTTCTTGTGATGTAAGGCTGATTAGTTCTCATGTTTGTATGCTTCCAGCCAATGCCCGCGTCTTCTTCACGGATGCACACAGCCCTGGGGAGCTGGACGGGCTCGCCTTTTTCATTGTGGATGGTGGCGTCTAGGAAAGCGACGTTTCCAAGGCAGTCCTCCTGGGCACGGAGGGAGTTGCCGAGGTAGCCTAAGCCGTATTGGCCTTCGTCGAAGGCCGTACGTCTGTGGTAGGGGGGTCGAGGGTCCCTAAAATTTCACCGGGAAAATCTAAAATTTAAATTTACTCTATAGTTTTCTTTAATTTTTTTATTAGGTTTGTCTCACATTACCCATAAGGGACCACCATTTCCGACATCGACATCCTGTAAAACAGTGGCCTTACAGTGGAATTATCATTGTAATTAATCCAGTACAAGACCAGCCCCTCCCTGCCATTGAAGCCCATCCTCATTTTAAACTTTTGCCATTTAATTTCATTCTTCTCGAAAGTGAAAGACGTCCCTTGTTGACAGGTTTGCACTGGTTTGAGGTCCTTCCGGTAATAATTCCTTGCTTTTAAAGTGGGATCGTAATTGTTCTCCGCCTTTGGTGTCAAAACGCCTGTTTTATTTGTGCCGTCATCGTCAATATTGGATTGTGTGGGGAGCTCTTCGATAGCGATGACCTTCTTTTGGACGAGGTCGACGATGGGGAGGAAGTCAAATGGATGGGCTGTGAAAAAACAAACCGGAAGTGCAATTTTCCGTTTTGAGAAAAAAATTGGGGAAATGTAAGACTAAAATGGTTCATTTTATTACCATTGGCGTTATCTTTCTCGTAATTCCTCCCAAACATGTACATCTGCGCAAGCCTCTTCCCCTGATACTCCGGTCTGTCGCCGATGTACCCCATCGGCCAGGAAGTGGCTTCAACTAAAGACATATTTGGGAAACCTGCTTGTCTACATCTCTCTCTAACTTGGGGGTCATCTTTTACTACCTTTTCGGTATAAAACATTTCATCTAAAGTGAGCTGGGCGAATCTCCCTTCATCAGTGCTCCAAAATTCTATTTGTTTCGTGTTGAGATTTACATAAACTTGGTTCGGTGTGGGTGAGGAACGATCTCTTATGACGCATTTGGCTTTTCTTGGAATGCCATGGCTTTTGGGGACGTCTTGGTTTTCTAGGAAGTAATTTAAAAGCTGGGATTTTGCCGGTTCTTTGAGGATTATTGAGTGGAAGACCCAGTCAATGTTGGGACGAGACTGTTTGATTATTGTGACGGTGTCTTTTATCTCGGAATCGGTGAGGGGATCGAGTGGATGGAGGGAGGAGGTGCCGGGGTCGGGGTGTGGTGTGGGTCGAGTGGGAAATATTGGGGGGATGAACCATTCTATTCCTGCTGAAGCTTAAGTGAAAACAAATAAAAACAATTAATTAACTAATTATTTTAAGTCATAATTAAATTAAAAGCGCATCTTATTAAACATGTGTAGTATTTTAATTATAAGTTCTTACTAACTGGCGCTGGAGCCCAAGGATTCTCATCTTCTCTTGCTTGGGTACAGCTTGCCAAGAGAAATGCAAAGGTAAATGTAACTGAACGCTTTAGCTTGAGCATTTCGTAGAAGATCGATCGAGTCAAACAGTACTAGCTTAGCAGATGGAGAACAAAACCTTATCAGGAAAAAAATAATTTGTTGACGAAGTATTTAATCCTTATCTAACCACAGCAAATAATTATATATTAATTACTCAAACTTGTTTTAAGGTAATTTGTTTCAAAATCGAAGCTGGCTGAGTTTTAACGAAAACTGTTCACTTTTAAAACAAAGGACAAGCCAATAAAAATGATTAAATGTTGTTCCCACAAAACTTGCTTGAGCATCTCTAAAAAACCTAAGAATGTGAACTTGGTACTACTGATGGCTGATACAATACGAATCTTTGTAGCCGTTGATGCGATATACGATGTCAAAACACTTATGCAAATAAAACCTGGAAAAAATTCATTTAATCATTCCGGGCGTTGATCCACATATCTGTCAAGACAGGACAATCGCAAATTGTGTAGCAATTTCCAGGAATAAATCATCATACTTATTTGTACCCATCTGACAATGCTCCTTCCTCCGCTAGCAATATTTACTTAAAAACATGACGTAAAAGAAAACTGTTTTTGAAACTATTTATTGTTTCCTAAAAACCAACAACACGCAGAATAAATCCAATGCGGCTAAATAGTTTGACAATTATTATGCCCATAAATTTCAATAATCTGCTGGAAATTAATACCTGCAACAGCCGCCGTTTTTTGTGGCTTGCTGAAAGTTCGTTCACGGTCAGGGTTATGGAGTCTAGCAGAATCTTTTGGGGAGTAATAGTATAAAGCTTATAAACAATATTTAGTTATTGATTCTTACTTTAGAACTAACTGTTGCTTAAACCAGCTAAATTAAGTTCATTGAGTGCAAAACTAATCCTATTGTCGTTCTGGAGTCTGAAAAAGAGCAAGACAAGACCAGATTTAGTTTGAGAAAGTAGAAATATAAGTACAAAAAAGAAAAATTACTTCGTACACACTTTTTATAAGAATTTTGCGTAATCATATAGATAAAAGGGGAAGTTCATCAAAGTTATCAAAACATCTGTCTATTGAAACCTTCGCGTTTTACTTTTGTTTTCGTTTGCTACCAATTACATTTCTAAATCATACTTTCAGCAAGCATAATTTATTTTTCATACAAACAACAAAAATGCTTGCGCCGGCAAGTAAAGCCTGATTTCATTGCAATAAAGCAAGCATGAAAGCATCTTTGTTGCTTTGTATCATCATCACAAGTTACAAGTAAGAAGGGGTTAAAGAACGGATTTTGTATACACAAGCTTTGTATACGAATTCCCCTTCTCTAAAGCAAATAAAATGCATTTTACTCAAGCTCACACTCACATCGCATTCAGTTCAGTCAGATATTATGTGAAAACAATTTTGTACAGGCAGATATAAGATAGCAGCAGCAGAATGTATTACACAAGAAGAAACTCTTATTTTGTGATGAAATGAAATGCATAATGGATATGGAAAAGGGTTAAAAAGTTAAAAATCCTTTCTTCGTTCTTTCTTCAGTTTTTGTCCTTGTGTGTAATTCTGATGATGATGCTTCTCCTTTTATATATGTGAGTATACAAAAATGATGCTCATACTTACTTCAACTTCGCAAAATTGGAAAGAAATTTTAATTCTCGCAATGTATTTGATAGACGCACATATTTTGTCGGTTGGGAAAAATATTATTATTATTCCCGTAGTAGTCTTCTTGTTTGTTAGTCACTACCCTTTTCTGTTGTTTTAAAAATTAAAAAAATCAAAACGAAATTTTTAAACTAATATTTTGTAAATTCAAATTGATCAATTTCCGATATTTTTAAAAAGTTCAAAGAAAAATAAAAATAAATATAAGCAGTTTGTGAAGTGAGTATTGTGTAACACAACCGTTTGGCTAACAACTGACACAGATCCATTTCTAATGTCCTAAAATGCTTAAATGCCGATTATTTTAAATTGCAGTGCTTTTAATGCTTATAAAAGGTAAGTTTATTTATAATTCAAGTCTGTGTAGTTTATTTGCCTTTACATTCAAAATGTAAAATAACATTTACCATTAATCATTAATTTTAGCAGTTTCATTATTTAGTGACCAAATGCTCGAGATATTAAAAACAATCAAACTTTATTGAATAAAAATATATCAGATTTTTTCTATTTTTGTCATTGTCGCAGCACAATTCAATGGAATTTTCTAACCAAAGTTTCAAATTTTCTGAGCTGGAGTTAATGGAGGGGCTGCAAACGGCAACACTTTTGGTTTCCAATCCGGAGCGGCGTTTCCTCCGAAATTGAAAACTTTAAAAGGAGTCTAGAATGCAGCATTTTGTTTAATTTATTGGAGAGATTAAAATTAAAAACTCTTCTGTAAACTTAACGGTATTTTGTTTATTCACGCAATATCACATTTTATCTATTTAAACTTATTCCAAATTTATTTTTTAATTATTAAAAAGTGTTGCTGAGTTTGTAATTTCAGTTTGAAATTATTTTTTTCAGGAAATACGGTAACTGCAAGACCACAAAGTATCAGGAAATGGGCGAAGATTTAAGCAGCAAAAAGGAATCAGGCGATTCCTGCGTCACAGTCGTCACCGTCAGCGTCTACCAACCTAGCTCAAGAAAAAAAATTGCCACAATGTCTACCCATCGCAACGCATTCCAAATTTTCTCGGAAGTTTTGTAAGATGCAGTTTTCAACTTTATAATTGGTTTAGTAAAAAAATAAGTTTAAGTAGTTTAAAATGAGGGAACAAAATAAAATTGAGATTAACTCGCTACGATTGATTTTATACAATATCTAATTACTTTATTATATATAAATCTTTGTAATTACTTAAGTTAGAGTAGTTAGGATTGGTTCTTGTTAGAAAGAATATTTTAAAACCATTAAGGTTTAGTTTAAAATTTTAAATGATATTTAAATGGCTCAGACAAAGTACATTAGATTCGAACTTTCATAATAGATTTCTTACAATAAGAAAAAAACAAAATCATTTTAAAGTTTCGATTTCGACCTTTAAAGAAATTTTAGTTTTGGTAATGAAGAAATTCAGCCACATTAAATAGCTATTCAAGAAGGTGTGACTGACATAGTTAATTGATATTTTTTAAATATGTTTGATAAAAACGATTCAAGACTTTTCCAATAGTTCTGGTTATAATAAGATGAGACAATTAACATCGAAAACAATGAAACTTAATAGGCTATCGCACAGCCATAGACAAATTCAAGTTTAAAATATTAATTTAGAGCTGAAAAAAAAAGATAGATATTTTAAAATTAAACTAGCAGCAGATATCTGAAGTAAACTAAAGTGAAAATAGAATGTGTAATGGAACTGCTCCACCATTAATTTGTGTGAAAGTTAAATTGTGATATTGATGATTCGTTTCGGGGCTAATTATGCCGCGGTCTCTTTGCAACCGCTCGTTTTGTTTACTTCAGCTTCATTTACTAAAAGGAAACCAAATCCCTTCAAACAAAATGACGATGATAAATAATTTAATATTTAAAGTTCTTGTATGTCGTTGTTAACTTGCTCGTGTTAATGTTAACGGAAATACGAGTAATGAAAAGATTGGAAAGTCAATTCAAGACTAATTCCAATAAATTTCTACCAGTCTAAAACTTCAAATGTACGAAGTCAGTCTGCACCTAAAATCCAAACGAATGAAAAGAGTTTTATTATGAGTTTGATGCGAAATGCAATATTTAAAAGCATTGATTGTTATTTCTCTATTGAGCGTAAATCTCTATTTCGAGCGAATTTCTCTATAAAACTGAAACTTTTTATTCTAAAGTATCATCATTAGCAACGATTTTATTTCAAATGAAGCGAAGCAAGTGATATTGAATCCGTAAAGTTGACTATTTCAATCACGGCCAGGGCTATGATATTGATAAGCTATTTACTTATCAGATTATTTTTCTACTTAAAGGGTACAACAATGAATCTAAAGATGTTTCTGGTTAAATGTACTGGAAGAAACATATAATTCGACGACTATAATTATTTAGTGTAGAGTAGTAATGGAATATAAATAAATAAATCTATATTATGCTATTGTTTTTAAAGTAGTTAGAATGTAAGTTTGATGATTCGTCTCGGGGCTTATGCTGCCGTCTTATGTTTAAGTATGTTTAGTATTTTTCAGTCTGAACTTCAAATGTAAGAAGTCAGGCTACTCCACTACCTAAAAAGTCAATAATCTCCAATCTTCGAAAATTCTCTTAATCGTAATCAGAAAACAATAAAAATCGTTTTTGCTGAAAAGTTTTATGATTCAAAATGAAACTATGTTGAAGAGATGTATAAATGTCATTTCAAAAGAACTCTTGGTGAGCCACTTTTTATATGAGGCTATGTTATAGCGTAAATATCCTCTGTGGAATGCTTACAAGTGAAAAATACACAATATTGTTTGTTTTGGCCTTTTTTGGCAAATCAAATTAATTAAGGTTTTTTTCTTTTTTCATTTCAAACAGTTCTCAATCACAACAGAAGAACTTTATAATAATTATAATTTGCTTTTTCACTCTCTAAAACATTATTATTATTAATATTATTTTTCTAACTATAAGCTGCTGTTAAGAAGACTTATTGTAGAACATTTTCTGTCTGTGCATGCTTCATAATATGTAAGAAGTCAGATCAGCATTTTTTTTAAATCCAGAGATAATTTTTCAGGAGTCCCAAACTGAGTACTCAAGAATAGCAATTTTTTGTTTTCAAAAATGACAACTAATATCATTCTTCATGAGATATTATGGTGGTGTAGAGAATGACGTTAAAAAATCACAAAAGTTTACTTATTATATAGCATTAGCATTACCTCGTAAAGTTGTGTTCTGTGTTATTCAGAATGTTAAATCATAAATGGATTATATAATATAATGAAAATGGAGTTTGTTTTAAGGCTAAATGTACTACTGCCACAAACAAACTCAAACAGTAAATATTTTTATTTAGTGTTTATAAGTTAAAGAAGAAAGTTCTTTCAATAAATTCAACTGCCCGTTTAAAATAAACGGAAGTAAATAAAATGGGTATAGTATAGTACTGCTATTAAATATTTTTTGAGAAGTTAAATTGTGATGTTGATGACGAGTCAACTCAAAACTAATCTAATAATTTTCTTTCAGTCTGAACTTCAAATGTAAGAAGTCAATATGTCTCAAAATCTTAATCAAATCCTAAATGATTAAATGGAAAGTGGTAAATGAAAGGAGTCTTATAATGAGTCTGATGCGAAATGCAATATTTAAAAGCATTGAAGGTTCTGCTTCTATATATCAAATTAGTGATCAGAAACTTAAACTATAGTGTAGATAGATGGACTATAAAAAAAACTTCTCTCTCAGGATGGTTCTTAAAAACGCCACTAAACTTTTTAAAGTTGTAAGATTAAAACTGAAAGTTTTTTATTCTAAAGTACTATTACCGAATCGTGGCGTTTCTTGGTATTGTAGATTCTAAATAATTTAATGTCAGCTTAACTTTGGCTAAAATTTATACTAGGTCGAGGGCTGGAGCTAAGATAAATTATGCTTATCAGATTATTTTAATACTGAAAGTAAAAGGGTACAGCAACTGATGCGTTTTTAATTGAAACTTTTATCAAATGAAGATAACGGCGGCGAGTTGTATTATTACTACTTGCATTTATTAAGCGATCATTTGATTTTATACGATTTTGAAAAAGGAAAAGTGAATTTCATATCAAATCATCACGAAACAAAAGCGTTGTATTATATGAGTATACTTAAGTGCACTAATATTCTTAATTCAGATAAGTAATTAGATTTCTAAAGGTACAGAATCACGTGTACTCCTACTATGATGTTAAACATGAAACATTTAAGCATAAAACATTAACAAGTGAAATGCTTTAAAAGCATTTTCACAACACAACGAATATAAAGATGTTTCTGGTAAAGTAAAATGTATTTGCGGACATAAATAATTCAACGACCAATTATATATTTGGTATTGAGTAATGATGGAATGGAAATGAAAAAAAGAAATATCCATGATTTTATTTTTCAAAATAGAATCTGAAAATGATGATTTGTCTCTGGGCTTATGCCGCAGTTGTCTTCTTATCCGCACAATATTTATTGTGCCATTTCTATTATGTACTCTTATTTGTACTTCATTACAAATTATTAATAGTGAGTTTTAATAATTAATAATTAACATTTATAATTTAAGTAAGTATTTTTCAGTCTGAACTTCAAATGTATGAAGTCAGGCCAAAACCTCTACTTAAACATTTAATAATCAAATCTTTGAAGATTCAAGTTTGTTGTAATCAACAAATAATAAAAAAGGGGTTTGCTGAAAAGTTTTATGGCTCAAAATGAAACTGGAAATGAGAATCGTAAGACGTTTTGCATAAAAATGCTTGATCCTTAGTATCTTTATTGTAAATAAAGCCACAACGAAGGTTTGTGGTTTAAACTGTATTTTTAGCAGAAAATATCCGTTGCAATCATTGAAGGGATATTATGTAATGATGCAATGAATAACTGCGTTTTTAATTTATAATTTAATTATGGAAATCGTTTTTATAAAGAAGACGTAAGTCGCTTTGATTTGTGGACATAAGGGATTTATAGTGCACGTAAAAGAGTCATTGAGAAACGTAAGAGAAATTGTTTTTCCAGAAAACAATACTTCTTAAATTCAAATTGATTGCAGTGAAAGATTATTTATTGATTTCTTAAAGTTGCACTTACAGTTAGTTTTTGTGAAAGAGTGTGCTTCGTACTTCGTACAAGACCTTAAATTTGTATTTCAATATGATTTTAAGAAAAGCCTTTAATGTAATTAAGTCCGATGTTTTTATGTAAAAACCGGACAAGCCAAAACTTTCTAATATGATTAAAAAGAATCGATATATTATGCATTTTGTACACAGCATAATATTTACGACCGATATTTATAATAAAATATTATTATTTAATCGGTTCCTGAAGACAATGTGCCGAAACAAAACGCTAACCGCTAAATAAATTTTATGAACTCGTTATATTTCCTTACAAATATTTTATTTGAGAAATAAAATAAAAGATAAAGTTTCGTTCGAGTCAAGAGCAGTTTATGAAACTTTCGGAACTTTTCGACTATAAACAAATTAGCTAAAGATTTTTATTATTCTGATTTTCAATGTATGAAATCAGGTAATTGTGTAGTCGTGAGCTATTAATGCTTTGTCTAAATGAATATTATTCTTAATCGGACAGCTTGATTTGCTTTCACACTCACAGAGAGTAAAATGTTTAAAAAAACTAATTTTAGGCCAGCAAACCTTCTAAAGAGATTGAATTTTGTCGGTTATTTCAGTAAATCTGGTTTTGTACTTCATTTTAGAATCTCTTTTTATTATATTTTAACTTTTAAATTGACCAAACCTAGGAATGTTTTTGTTTTGGCCTTTCGCCATACGACCATGCAAATAAGGTTCGCCATTTAACATTTTACTATAACTTTGCCATTTTTAGAAATTGAAAGAGAAATTGCTGTAATAAATAGGTAACTGCTTATTTGAATCGCAGCATGTTTTGCGCTATTTTTAAAGTACGTCCAATTTTTTAAAATATATAGTTAATTTTTTAGTGTAATTTAATAAACTGAAATGTATTATTCTTTCGAATTTTGTTTGTTTTTGTAGTAATTAAATGTGAAATGGTAAACAGCTATGCAAATAATTTTCTAAAATTAGCTAATAATTAAGGCTATCTCTTATTTGAATATTATGTACTTACTTATGTAAATCAAAACGAATGATGGGAAAATAAAATTTGGTTGAAATTAATTTTTGATAATAAAGTTATTACGTAAATATATATCTTGCGAAAGATCAAATTATTAAATGTGTTAATTTTAATTTTAAAACATTAAAAATCGACATTTTCAGGAGAAAACATAAAACTTCCATACAAAAAGAAATTCAGTAGCATCTTGAATCATTCCGGCTTTTGTAAACGAACTTCCTAGAAGAGCATTAACATATTATAAAAGTAATGAAATCCAACCGCGTTACAATTACAGAATTCAGTTCTGTCCCTGGCATTATGTGTAAATCTAATATGAAGTAAAAAAAAAGTCCCGTATTTACATTTAATGAGGATTTTATTTTGTTTTCTCCAACGCACTAAAAGCTATTGCGTGTTTTTGCAAGTTAATTGTAAAATGTTGGCATAATGAAAAAAAGGAAAACCGTTTACTTTTATAATATTGCTAGTTTTTAGAACAAAAGAAAAATTATCAAGCAAAAAACTTGCCTAAACAATTCCAACAAATTACTTTTCTTCAGTGCATAATTACTTCTTATCTAAATGTATTTATAATTACAATTTCTCCAGTAAATTACGTTTACTTCCTGTTTTCAACTTTTTGTGAAAACAAAAATGCAATTAAACTAGCGTGTGCCAAAAACCTGAGCTGAGCGACTTGATGGAGCTACACTTTACCGTTTATTGTTTGCTTTCTAGTCTATGTTTCAAACCAAACAAAAATATTTACGTTCCTGAAATTATATTTGATTGCTTGGTTGAAAGAAGAAAAGCGTAAATTTTCTTGTAAATCTTAAATATAAAGTAAATTTTAATCAGTCGCAAAAATGTTGATCAAATTTTTTGCATCTGCAGCATTTTCTTGTCTTAATTTATTCCTAAGTTTTAACATAGTAGAATCAAATTCACAATATTCACAACAAAACCAATTCAAAAACCTTCTGCATAATTTTAAGCACTGCACTTTCCTTTTTGATTGGTACAAAATCCCCAACTTGACGAATTCGCTCCAATTATCCCAACTTTCACTGCTGGCTAAGGAATTCGCCACAACACAAATTAATTTTAAAATAGCAGACAGAGAACTCGCAATGAAGAAATGGATTGAGCCACGAATTCACCATCTTTCTGGAATAACCAAACTATCAATTTGCACAGTTCAAATTGCTTTCTCCTTTGAAATTCCAAACTGGAATACGGAATATTTTGAAATAAATGGAAATGTGTTCAAACCACAATTCCTCTGGATGGTGATGGATAACAATAACAGCAATGATATGAAGAAGGAAGAACAAGTACATTTCACAAAAGCTCTGGTGTTTTTTCATATATACGGTCTTGTTTTCGTTGCAATTAAGAATTTTGAAAACGCCTACATTTTTTGTATCCGTGTTTGTAACGATGATGACGAATTTGTTGCAGTTCCA